>JASSUY010032105.1:0-84079 GCA_032466535.1 Forpus xanthops
TCTCAAAACTTTCTGCATGTAAAAGTTCTCTAGTAACCTCCAAACATCGTCCTAAAGCCTTCGGCTCACTACTTTACAAATGTCAGATAGTTGTCTGGATTGCTCACATGTCCACGTTCTTCTAGGTACATTCCCACACCAGGGCTTCTACTGAAGAAGCATGTGATGTTTCTCTAGCACAGTATTTTTATTAGAGGAGTCATAGAAGGCATAGCACAACTGGGGCTCCTTTCCCAGTTTGCTGGATATGGAAATGTTTGGGTTATAGTATAAGGAGCATTTCCCAAACCTTAGGATATTCTTTCTTTGCAACCTGTTCCCTGTCCCACCTAGCTCCATTGAGCCCACAGTTGTGCTGGTAGAGTTCCTCCATAGCCGATTGCGCTTACTTTCTGCTTGCCCCTCAGTGGAATCCTCCTGGCTGGGTGCGGAGGGGTGTAGAGGAGTGGGCAACAAATGGTCACCTTTTATCAGTGGGGCAACTGAAAAATAAGAGTGAGTGACTTGTCCAGGTCTAGCAGGTTGCCGCTTGCATCCCCAAGCCCTGCATCAGGGTGGCGACAATACAATATCCCTGCAAGATGCACCCCCAAAACACCATCCTCTCTGGGATGCAAGGGAGCCTGGTACTGGCACATGCGACAGAGCTGGTAGGATCTCCATAAATCACACCTCTCTCATGCAGGGCAAGGATGGGCTGCCTGGGCCATGATGGCAAACTGGGCATCATCTTCTAGATGCCAGCTCGGGCCAATTGTCAGCCCAGCCCTGTGATATGTAACCAGCAAAGGAGCTGAAGTGACCACTTCTTAACCAGGCAGAGCTCTAGAGCTGCTGTATGATGTGTATGGGCTGGCCAGGACACAAAGGGCAGTTCACTTTCAAGCCATGGCTCTTTTGCATTAATTGGGTAAGGACAAGCAGCTGTAAAACATTGGTACTGATTTTACAGCTGCTTCGCATCACAGGCAAACCAGAGCTTAAGGCTTCAGGTGCAAAAGCATCACTATCAGGTGTGTTTTCATGCCTAAACCTTGCTCCTTCCAAATAAATAAAGCATGTCTTTACCTCAAAATTAGATTTCTCTTGTCTGTGTTTGCTTAGTTTACCCACATCCTTCAATGTCCTGCTTGCTTTTTGAGACAAAGGAACAGGAGTAGAATCATCTGAAGGGGAGCTATTTTACTATTTCCAGCCTGACCAGGGGTAGGAAGTATCAGACATTTTGCAGAGAACTTGTGATATTTCCAGCTTATTTTCAATCCAGTATGATATGGAGAAGTTATCCTGGGCAATTTGAGCCAACAGCAAGCACACTTGGTGGCTTTCCTCTGCGAAGCAGGAGTCTGAGTGGGATCAGAAAGGTTCAGGTGTCGCAAGCAGAAACAAAGGTCACAGATCCAAAGCAAAGGTTGGGATGGGAATGCATCTTTGAAACCTCACCATAACATCAGCTGATTTCACGATGATGAGCACAAAGTTCCCCAAGCCTGTGGGTCACTAGAAAATGTGCTGCCTTCTGAAGGACGACACAGCTCCTGTCCTGTCCAGTTGACCATCATACCTGAGGGTAAAGTATGCTGGTGAGGTGCAGAGGTACAATCTCCACCGGCTGAACCTCCTCACAGGAAGCAAGTGTTTTTCCTTCAAACATTCAGGCCTTTTTTTTCCCTTCCTTTTTTACGGGAATGGTGCTAAAGTGCAGCTCTCCTCCGCAAAGTGCTTTTGCATAAATGTGTCTGGTCCAGTCTGATCCCCATGTGCATTCAGAGTCAGATCTGCTGACTTCAGTAGCCAAAAGACAGTCAAACTGCTTTCTTGCTCCTCTGATCTTTGCACAAATAACCAAGTGAAGCTTAGGCTCTCTTTTCTCCCTTGGGCATTTTCAACAGACTCAGGCATGAAGTGAACTGGACAGATGTCATCTAACATGAGAACTGGATAGTCCCTGCCTCCCTTAAGCCAGCTTGCTCAATCTCTTTGGGAGTGGTAATGAGTTGGACTCTGTCTTGATCCTGGCTTTGCCGCTGAGCCCAGTGAAGGCTGTAATGATGCTGATGGCTGGAACGGGTTGCCCCATCCCATGCATTTACCTGGGCCGGGTTGAACAGAGCCTTGGGCGATATGTTCTAGTGTGAGGTGTCCCTGCCCGTGGAAGGGGGTTGGAACTGGGTGACCTTAAGGTCCTTTCCAACCCAAACTATTCTATGATTCTATGGTGATCACCCTTCAGACTGTCAGCCACTCAGAATGGGGAGCCAGTTATTTGATAGTGGGAAGTGGAAAGAGAAGGGGAGAGAAGATATTTGTAGTGCTGGCCTCAAGCCATAACTCAGGTGATGAATTGAGGAGCATGGACTCCTGCACTCCTTCCCAGGCTCAATGAAGAAGCATGTGCATACAGTGTGTGACCCAGGGGTGCTGCCTGTGGAGATGGGCATGTTGGTGTTTGTCACCTCCGTGTCAGGATGAGCCGGAGGCATGCTCTGCTCCCCGCCCCCTCCGCATGTATCCTGTTTTCCCAGTGAAGGAAATCTGGGCAAGTGGGGCGGAAGAGCACAGGGGGTCCCGGCAGCTGCAGCAGGGCTCAGGCAGCAGAGACAAGGCATGCTGCTTCCCACCTGCCTGCAAGGCAGGTATGATCCTGGCACTGCCTGTACCACTGAGCAGGAGCCCCCAGCCAAGGGTGACCTGCCATCCGACGGCTCCAGGGGACCACCAGTGAGGGCTTCCTTGGCAGCAGAAGACCCAGAGAGCACTGCCCCAGCCAGGTGGACTTTCCTTGAGCCAGTGCCTTGCTTTCCAACAGCTGATCTCTTCCCAAAACTGCATGGCCATAAAGGTGATAAATGTCAGTGAACTGAGGTTGCCACAAGCATTGTCATAGCAACAAGCATGGCAACAATCAGGTGCAGAAAAGATAAGGGATAAGATATCAGGTTAATCATTGTGTCATCCCTCAGGCTAGGAATGTGAATTCCTGGTGTGCAAAGCAGGGACAGAGGTGGTGTTGCCCACCAGAGGAGGGAGCAGAGATTCCAGAAGACAACAAATCTGTCTTTCAGTGATCCTTTCCCATTCCCACTGTCCCGAACAGCCATGCTTATCTCTGAAGTGGCTCCTCTCCAACCCTAATACTCACCTGCATAGCTTGATATTGCAGCTCCTTGGGTGATGCCCAGGGGTTGGGCCAACTCTCCCGCACACTGAGCAGGTTTCTCTCCACAGTGCAAGGACATGCATCCTCTCATTCACAAGCTCCAGGCTGAGAAACAAAAAAACCTACATATCGTACCTCTGGGTTCAGATGACTGCACTCTTTTAATCAGATGCTGTGGGTGGCAGAACATGTTGGCCAGGTGGTGACAGAAAATGTCAGATGCCTGCACAGGCATCAAACGTCTTGGAAAGAGGCAAAGTAGAGGGAGTCTTTGAAAGGGGAAAGAGAGGTGGTGAAATTATGAGGGAAAGGAGGAATCATGGCTGGGGCCTTTCATAAGCCAATACTGAAGAGCCCATCTGATGATCCCTGAAGTCTCGCAGGATCTGGGAATGTTGTTCAGAGTCATGGTAGAAAGCAGATCTGGTCATTTCACTGTTAATCTCTTGATGTGTGTGAGAGAAGAGGCCACCTGAGGGGAGAGTGAATTAACCCATCCAGTCGTAATGAAGATCTCAGCCAGGTCCCTTCAGTAGGACTTACAGGAAACCCACAGTGAGGGGTAAGGACAGAAACATCCTCTCACCGCCTGCTGAGACTGGATTTGCTTTTTTAAATTTATCAATTCATGGACACAACTCAAATCCTCAGCTGCTGTGAACGTGTGAGCCAGGAGCCACAATCAAATCCCAAGAGCCGGATGTACTGTCTATATAAGCTAGCTAAATAAGTTCATGGCAATGAGACACCGGTTCCGGAAATTCACATACAGATTTAGTCTTAAACCAAAGAGAGAAAGCCCTTCATTTCAAAAGGATGGCACCTTGATCACAGTTTGGAGTTGTGCTTGATTTCCAGAAGCTGTGCAACAAATACATTCATTTATTTGGTACTCCAGCCTGATGAAATATCCATAGTGGCTGTACCCCCACCCCAGCAGCTCTGCCTATGTCCGCATAGAAACAGGTCTGGGATGCTGTACACAGATGAGTGTATGCAGGAAAAGGGCTCTTCCACACAGGAAGGGTATTTTTATAAACAGGAAGTGTATTCTCCTACCAGATTTACTTCTGTGTCCAGTCCTGGTTTAGGTGGAATTGTCTGATCAACAAGAAGAAAACAAGAAGCTCATTCACAGGATGGCAGAACGAGTTAGCACATGACAGAAAAACACCCATCAGCCTGTTTCTATTCTCAGTACTGGTTTCAGAGGGGGAGTTGTTGCACCAAGTTTGATGAATTGACTTGAGCTGCATTTGGTAACAAAAATCAGAAGAATGCCACAGCTTTTAAAAGAAATGACAGTAATAGGAGTAACAACATCACACTTAATTGAACTCCATGATATCACCTTAGCAGCGGTGAAATGTATTTGTATGAGTTTGCAGGACCAAGGCCAGAAGAGGTACAACTGCTGTATGAATGTGTCCATTCCTGGCCACAATGCTGTCCCCTTGGAAACTCCTGCTTTATTTAGCTGATGGGCTGTGGTTTAACCTGATTCTGGTTTTATTTTTTACTTTTGTTTTGGAAAGTGCACTTTTGGATGCAGAGTGCAATAGAAGTGTCTAAATCTGATTCAGTTGTGCACTGCATTAGCCAGTTATATACAAATGGCTCTAAAGGGACACTCATTGGAAACAGCAGCACAGTTGCAGGCTGTGCCCATGCATGCAGTCTCCTCTGTTGATCTCAGGGTGAGAACTCCAACAGCAGCCCTTACTGCTGATCAGCAGTCCTTACTCCTGTGCAAAGCATCAGCTCTGGTGATGGTCCAGCTGTGCTCTACACACACATATGGCAAAGCCCAGCCAGACCAAGACTGAATCAAGGGCAAGACTAAGGGAGCAACACAGGCAGAGGATAAAGTATGTGGTAGGAAGTGTGGGAAGATGATATTATGAGGACAATGTGTGGAAAGATAGTGCAGGAATGGAGAAAGTAGGAATGCTCAGCTGGAGACTGGCAAATGTTTGCAAGGAGGGTTGGCATATCCATCATAGAATAGCAGAGGATTGTGCAAGATGGACTGTAGTCCAGGGGAATATACTTGCTGTTCTCCTGTGCTGACTTAATCACTGTTTCAAAGCTCTGAGATGCATAGAAAGGGAGGAGAGCTACAATCACACCTTCCTCAGCATGTCTGTAGCCTGGCACACAACAGGGGCTGCTGCAGATACTACTCAAGTACGGACATTGCTTGCTGTAACTTCTGACCTTGATGATTCTGCATTCCAGTTGAGGTACGTGAGCTGAAACATCGCTGTGTATTGCAAACCAGCCTTACACGGAGTCCTGCAGCAATTCTGGGGTGTGCCTGCATACATCACCCTCCCGCTGCACAGGGCAGGTATAAAAGTATGAACTACCAACTACAGGAACAATATTTCAGGTAAAAAACTCTGGAGCTGCAGCTGTAAATAGGCAGCTGCTGGGCATGAATGAGAGTTTCAGGATCACAGAATCATAGGGTGGTTGGGGTTGGAAAGGACTTTAAGGCCATCTAATTCCAACTGCTTTAAACTAGCTTTCCTGGGTGCTGCCAGCAACAGGGCAGGAGTTCAATTCAAATATCCTCAAGCATGGAGGAAGCTGAGCCTAGACAATGACTTGAAACCAGTCAAGTCTTTTCCTTTAAACTAGACTAAATCAGATGAGCAGGTCTAAATCCTGCTCTTACCTTTGGCTTCAGAAGTGGCCAGGAGTAGATCTGCATTATGCTTTGCCACCCTGTCCCCCTCTTGAGGCGTAGCAAGCCTGATCTCTGTAATGATGTAGGAATGTGCAGGAATGTAACAGTGTTTGTTGGTACACATGTCCCTGCACGCACACGGGAATCATGCATACATGGCTTTACTGCTTGATAATGTCAGAAGTGCACTGTAAATATTTTTCCTTGGGAAAGATGGGTCATTTTGCTCCTGGAGCGTGCCTTCCTGGTGGAATGGCAAGTGAGATCCAGGTGTGACCAGAATGTGAAACACCTCTAACCCATGCCATGATGGTGGTTTCTTCCTCAAGATGCTTCTTGGGGCTGTTGGTACCCTCTTCCTCACCCACCCTGCCCAGCCACCTCCAGCCTTGAAAGAGGCACGTGTGATCTCTGGGCCATGAACCTTGCAAAGGATGTCTCAGCTGCTCTTCCAAAGCAGTTGCAAGTTTCAGCCTGCTTAGTCAGGCCATTATTTTATCTGTTTATGTCTAGACCAGTTTATGAGCAGATGAGTTCAGGGGGAAGAGCTTCGCATTTCTTACATGGTTCTCCTGGTTTCTCAGAATTTGAAGCCATTTTCTGGAGTCCTTAATGACATTAGAAAGCAAAGCGTATCTGCTGCATTCAAATTGAAACAGCAAATTGCTTCATTCATCTTAGGCCTCCTGATTAAACCTGTCTTGTTTGCCAACGCACTTCTAAGCCGTGTGTTAGACAAAATTCCTTGTGTGGTTGGGTTGTAACATCAGGTATATCAAACCCAGCAAAGTCCATGGGGGCTGTGCTGGATTATACTTGTCAGAAATACAAGGGCTTTAACTTGCTTCTGTCAGCAGAGCTGCAGAAGAGACTGAGACTTTGGGATTTGTGGGTTTTGAGAAGTGCCAAAATACCTTTAAAAAAAAGGCAGAAAGACTGAGTGTTCATTCCCATATTGACTTACTTATCCTGGCCAAAGACTAGAAAAAGCACTCCTTTTAGGATAAATTCTGACTCTATTAGTACCTTTGCAGTCCAGTAACTATCTGCTGAAGTGGACTATGCAACAGATGTTGATCTGTTGTGCAGCAGAGTGCAGTGAGAGTTGTTCTGATTTCAGACTGATGTGACAGAGCTGAGCATGGATCTTGAGGACTTCAGGTGTTGATGGAGTAATGCACATAAGAGCTGAGGGTGGTCTTTGGAGGAACAGACAGTCCTGGGTGAGTTTAAGGTAGAATACATTACTGGAGTGCAAACACATGCTACACACATGACATGCTGGATAAGACATTTGAGTACCACTGTTCCTTCTTACCACAGCAATGGCATCTTGTTTGTGCCAAAAATTAGACATAAATATCAAAGATGATGATGCCACCCAGCACTGTAACATCCAAGAGGGGAGCACTGTTAAGAAATGAGGGGAGCAGCTGAGAGCACCATTTCTCAAGGGTGCTCTGCCATAGTGCTGTTTTCCTTCAGTATGCAATGTGGCATCCTAGAACTGAAGGTACTGAGCAGTCAGTTTGACAACCAGAGGCCCAAGAGCTGAAGAAGGCAACAGCCTGACACTGCAGTGTGCCCCCAGCCAAGCTGGCATTTCACCCAGCTAGATCTCACAGAAAGCACAAACCAGCTCCCTCCAGCACTTGGACTTCCCTTTATCTGTTACACCTCTCATGTCATAACAGCATTCAGTGAATCCCAGTTCTGTGCCAGAGGGACAAACCAGTGGCACCAGCCACATTTCCATCTTCTTTCACTTTCCCATTGCTAGCCATGCCCAGTCCTTCCCTCATGACACCAGGGTAAATCTTCATGGAGCTTGATATCCCACTATCATAGCAGTGGACCTACGAAGATATAACTGAGGTGTGTATGCCCAGGATATACCTCAGGTATACAACATGAGTAATGCATAACCCAGCTTGCATCAGCCATTAAGAGGAGGTGATAGAGGGCATTTGTATCCCTGCTTCTGCCATGAAATGCTCTTCTACATGGGTATTTTACATGTCTAAGACTTTTATTTCTGCAGTCCTCAAAAGATAGTGGTCTGTGGGCTGAATCTTAACTGTAAAAGTTAGTGACCACTGATACTCAACCTTCTCTTCTTTAGCTGGCACTTGTCATTAAATAAACAGTGTACTTCCTCTTTCTCTCAGTTAGATTAGTGCAAATCAAGAGCAATTCCGGCTCAGTGTCAGATTAAAACAGAAACTGAAGGCCTGGAATAAATTTTGTTGGTAAGGAAAAGTCCATGGAGGTGCGAGGTGCCAGATCAGCAGCCCAGGGGACTGTGGGGCTTACTCAAAAATGGCCTAATTCCCAGAAAAGTCCCTGTGCCTAGTGTTTCCTATTGAATGGTGCTGTATCTCCCATAGGCTGCCTGCCAATAGGAAACACTAATCTCCTGCACGTAGGTAGGATTTCAGGCACGAGCTGTGCTGCAAAGCTTGCCAGAGCAGGTGCATGGGGAGCTCAGAGCTGAGGAAACACACAGCATCACTGGGGAAGAGGTCGGTCCACCCAAGCCCACCAGGTACCCGTGCTCTCCACCACCAGCATGGCCACAGCCACCCCTCCGGCAGAAAGGGGACCAAAGTCACCGGGTTCCTTCCACAGCTCTGCCTGAAAAGGGACATGAAAAGAGAAAATAACAACAACAAAGGATGTAGCTGATTCTCTGCCCTTATTATTAGTGGAGGAAGGGCTGGGATTAATCACTCCCGCAGAAGCAGCTGTAAAGGATGGAAGTAGTTGATCAAAGTGGACTTTGTTATTCCTGATGTAGCATTCTGCTGAGCAATGAGAACTAGTGTGAAGCACCAGAGCTTCAAAAGGACTTTAATGACTCCAAGGCTTGAACCAAGGACACTGCTGGAACTAATCGAGAAGGAAATCCAGGGCAAGGTGGAAGCGATGGAAATGAGTTCTTTGGTCTGAGGAATTTTTCCACATCTTTCATTTCCTAATTCCATACCTTTGAGGTAATAAAATCTACAGTGGCGGAAAAAAAAATAGTGGGACAATGGGAAATGGTTCTCTATGGGACAGGGCTACGTGTGGCTTGCCTACACCTGATTGCTGCACTGCTGTATGAGGAGAGCAGAGGGCACAAGGATTCAGGCCATTTCACTCTCCTGAGGTCTGTCAAAGCTGCAGTGCCTCTGCTTCCTCCTGTCCCATAATAACCCCTCCTATTTCTGGCAATCACAGAGCACCTCTGAGACATGCGCTCCCTTTCCTGCTGATTGGCCAACAGATGCACAAACACCTTCCTCATCCTTGGAGTGTGTAGTCTTAGCATAACCCCTTGGTTAGCTGTGAGGACAACAAGGTACCCTGTGCTGCTGCTGGGGACTGTAGTAGTAAGCCACGTGTGAGTATGAAGAACCTCTGAGTATTGACTGAGAATGAGACATGGGGAGCCTGACTCATCCACACTGAAACTGCACTGATGTGGTGGAGCTCTGCTGTACATAAACATAGCCCAATATCTGCACAGCAGCTCTCATCCTTAAGTTGGAGAAGAAAACATGCTCTAAGGGCATTTGTTAATGACTCATCCACCATGTCGCTCTCTTCTCTCTCTCCTTCCTTCCTTTCTTCCTTCCTTGTTTCTGTTTATAGAGCAAAGGGATCCAAAAGAGTATTTCCTACTGAGCAGCACACTACCTTCTCTGAGACAAAGACATGTTGCCCAGAGGTAGGCCTTTTCTCCTGCTAACAAGTATTGGCTCTCTCTGGAAAGTCCATGAGCACATTGACATCCATACAGGCTCTGAGTCTGTCAAAGCTCATCTTAGTGCCCTTGCTGGGTAAATGACTTGGTGTTTTCTGTAAGCCTTGACTGCCATGGAGATAGAATGGCATCTCTGGGGGGTTCAGAAGCAAAGCTTCATCTACAGACACAAACCCATGTCAAAGCACTACACAAAGTGTGAAGTTTGCTTCACTCCAACTAAGGAATGACTTGATCCTTCATGAGTGAAGAGGTCCTTGCTGAGTAAAGAAAGAGTGAAAACGGTGTCATAGCCTCATTAAGCAGAATGGTGGGTGTTAGTGGGTGTGAGTGGGTCCTCAATCAATAAACTGGTGGAGTGGGTCCTTCTCATTCTGGCTAAGACCACAGCACAAGGCTATATGCCAGGCAGGCACCTCTCCCCATAGGACATTCGGGCATATGCTGGGTATGCTGGATAGCACTGGGGCTGTCGAGGTAGTGCCCTTCTTGAGCAGTGTTAGGGTTTGGAAACATCAGACCTGATGCCAAGCTCTCTCCTGCTGGGTTTCTACCAACCTGGTCTTGCAGTGAAAAGCTTGGATCTTTCAGGGCATGATATGGACACGGAGCAATAGCCAGGAAGATGGATGAAAAGCAGAAGGCCTAAGGGTGCAGTATACTTCAGTCCACTTTCAAGTCTACTGCTCAGCTCACCATGTGGACACGTTTGCAGCCCTCATCTGCTCAGCTGAGTGGAGGGCAGCAGCACCTACTGCCTGACACATTGCTTTCCCTCACCACTCTTACCAGAAGACGTCAGAGACAAACTAAGGATCAGGGAGTATATTCTCTGTAATTTCCCCCCTCTGGGTCCAGTGAGGACCTATGGCTCTGTTTCTTGTCACTTTAGTCAGGAAGAATCCAGTGTGCATTTTGTGGCCAAAAGTCAAAACCGAACGCATTTCCCTCCCTTCCCCTTCCCAAATCCGGCAGCTGTTGATTTTGCTGTTTTGCTTTCTCAGCCTAAACATGCAGCAGCACATTCTGGTGAGGGGCGAAACAAGCCTCTGGAGAAGACTGACAGGATGAGAAATGGAGAACCGGGACCATGTGCCTCGAGGGGGAATCTGACGCATCTCAGCTCTGGCACAGCATGCTGGGTGCTGTGTGGACTCAGGGATACAGTGTGCTTTTCCCAGTCATGTTGGATGTGTTACACACAGGGCAAGAGCTGCTTGGCAGAGCACAGTATGTGCAATTTTAGTGTAAGGGAAATACTACACTGTACTTGGTGCAGATAGGATTCATGAGCTACCTCCTCTGAAGTAGCTGTGCTTGATTTCAGCTCCAGGGATGGACCTTTGTTCTGTTTATGACCCAGTGCCCTCCTGTAGCATCAATGCAGTGTGTCTCAGTCACTGCATGCAGAATCCTGCTTCCTCACTCTCAGCCTGCTTTTACATCCCTCTACAATGAACAAGGTGGACCTAACCTGTGAGCAGCTGTCTGCATCCCCAGGGATGTGACATTAGCCAGGACAAGGAACTGACACGGCTGCATCCCCTTCCTCCTGCTGTGGAGATATTCCCTGGGGGAGTGCCTGGCTGGCGCTGAAAGAACATCAGGACATGCTCCTGTGTCCTGAAAAGGGCTATGGAAGGAAGGTGCCTCCAGCCTCAGTGAGCAAAGAAACCTGGTGCCTCCACCTCCCTTTTCCTGACATCAGGAAGACCCAAGCCCACCCTTGAAGCCCTTCTCTTGGAGTTACAGACAGCAGGTTCTTCAGTAGTCCCCAAGGTGCAGCCTGCATTGCCCACAGGGCAACCAAGATGAGCTTCATTTGCCTGATGGAAAGCAGCCTGCATTGGTGGCCAGTGCTTTGCTCTTGAAACCCCCTATCTTCCCTGTAGTCAGCAGGCAGATGGGGATTGCTGGGACTCCAGGGGTGTCTGAGGAAGCAGAGCCTCACAGCCTCAGCAAGCACAGCTGGGAGGGTGGAGTGTGGCATGCTGAGAGGGAATTGCCTTCGTTGTTTCAACACAAATGAATTCAGAAATGCAGTTTCTGGTGATGCCCTGAACTCGGCCCCCACTGTCACCAGTACCAGCAGTAGCAGGTTCACATTCTGCTTCACACCAGCACCCTCCTTCTCTGACTCTGTATCCAGGTATCTGCCTATTTTGACAAGCAACTGAGCAGCCAGATAATGCCATCACATAGGGAGAACTGGAGCCCCAGCTCTCCCTTCCACAGACAGTCCATCAGAGATAGGTGAAGACAATTCAGGCACCTCACAGCAGTCAATGTTGAGGGCAGTGGTATTGCCATCAGTGGACAGTGTGATGCTTGATGTTCAAACTTAAACAGGGGAAGTTCAGTTTAGGTATGAATAAGAAGTTCTTCACTGTGAGGGTAGTGAAGAACTGGAACAGGCTGCTCAAGGAAGTGGTGAATGCTCCATCCCTGGCAGTGCTCAAGGCCAGGTTGGACAGAGCTTTGGGCAACATGGTCTAGTATGAAGCCTCCTTGCCCATGGCAGGGGGGTTGGAACTTGATGATCTTAAGGTCCTTTCCAACCCTAACTATTCTGTGATTCTATGGAGGCAATGCAGTGTAGATAGCATTACCGGGCACTCAGCAGGGCTGGTGTTGGTTCCCAAGCAAACACCTGGACATTCAAAATATACATCCTGGTTGGAAGCTGCATCAAAGGAGACAGGAGCATCTCTGTCTTTCATAGCCAGGGGGCTGTGAGGCATCCTGAGGGCAGTAGCATTCATACATGCCTAAGGATGCCCTGCCTGGCTTGCATCCACCTGGACTCCTACACATTTGGAAGATGTGTAGAGCTGCCAGGGATGATTTCTTCCAAATTGACTCCATGAGCAGTGGAGCTGCATTACAAGATAAGCTGGCTTGGATTTTGGAAACATCTTCCTGTGAGGTCTTCTTAGTTTCTCTTTATTTTCTATTTCCCCTCCTTCATGTGGGTGAGGGCACAGCATGAGCCACATGAAAAAGCCGGTGGATCCCAGACAGAAACTGGTGGAAAGGGGGAGAACAGGCAGTGACATGGATTTTATAGAGTGGGAAAGAAAGGCAAACATGGGCAAAAAAGTTAATGCTGGTGATAAATTAAGACAAGATCAGATGGATCAGTTTAGCTGCATATCCTAGGCTGAGAGTAGTGGGAAATACTCACTTGGGGTCATTTTGGCAAAGACCAGGCTCCTCACTCAGTACGAAGGAGACTGCAGATTCCAAAGGAGACGGTGCTACTGAGGTACAAAGAGATCTTTAACTGGAGAGCTCCTGGTCTCACAGTACAGAACAAACATCAGGACCAAGAAAGCAAAACTTCACTAATTTCAGCTGGAACTGATGAAAGCCCCAAGCCACTGCTTGTGAACTCATGGTGCGTGCAAGCACAGTGAGCAGCGTTTTGTGACAGTCTGCAGTGGTCCTGCAGTGAGCCTGGGTGTCTGTGCTCCACTGCCCTTTCCCGCTAGGCAGACTGAGGAGAGGTCATACATGTGATGGCAGAGGTGTAAAAAGGGCCACAGCAGCAGCACACCTGTAGGAGACAGTGCTTCTGCCCCTTCTCAGAGAGGGATGCTCAGGGTTTGGGGCTCAGAGGAAGCACAACTTCCTGGAGTGTAGTTACAGATAAAGCCAGCAGGGATGGGATCCTTCAGGAGCGTCCTGGGGGTTGGTTTTGCTGATGACAGACCCTGAGCCTACAGCACTGGGTGCTGAGGAGCTGCAGTGCTGCATGGGTACCTCCAAGACCTGTAAGTCTGTGTCTGAGCAGTCTCTTTTTTCCCTAAGAGAACAAAACTAATGCTTGCCTAAGTACAAGCATAGCAAAGGGGACCTGAGTTGCTCAGCATCAGTGTGAGGATCCCCAGTGCAGTGAACAGGGACATGCAGCCTCCTTGGCCATGAGGCTGTGGATTAAGGAAGCATCCCATAGATGCCTGGGTACAACACACCGGGTTCAGAGTAATGCTGAATGGCAAACTGCTCCCCTGGCTGCTCACCCAGGAGGCAAAGAGGGAGCCTGCTGCTTTAGCAGGCGTTGTGGTGTATCTAAAGCAAGGTCTTGCTGGAGACAGAGGGAGAGGGTCCCCTGCCGGGTTATATTTCATCCCTGCACACTGGTTTCGTCTCTTATCCCTTGCTGTTCAGCACACTCCCAGCACAAAGGATTTGACACCAGGTGATTATCTGAAACTGGAGACACGCGATGTCGGTGCATCTCTGGTTACAGGCATTACACCCAAGCCTTTGCTCTTATTGAGCATGAGTGTGTTACCCCGTGGTTTGGTTTTCTGCTTGCTTACATAATGACTGCAGTGAAATGAAACTACTGTCCACATAACTGTGAAGATGTCTGATGCCCAAACATTGCCATTCCTTTGTAAGGTGACAGTTCTGTGAGGCACTCTTCACTTTTAATTGTTCATGTCTTGAACATGGCATAGTTAACACATCTGATGGGGCTCCTCTGACCATCAACTATTGTCTGTTTGTGTATCTGAGGCTTCCCTGAGCCGGAGCAGGAATATTCACCAACTGCCTGAACCACACAGATGTGGCACATCTGCTTGACAGTGTTTGCTATTTGTAGGTCTGTTTAAATAAATAATGATTTCTATCTGAACGTTTGTCATCTTGGTCAAGATTGCTTCACCAAGCTCTGCTCCTATGGCAGCAGAAGGGAAGAAGTGAAGCAGAAAGGGAGGAGAGAAGCAAGCAGGCAAGAAAGGAAAAACAATGGAGATAGTGAGGCAAACTGAGCTGCACACTCTCCCACAGTTTATTAACATTTGATTAGCATAATGAATATTCAGCGCCATTATTATCTTATTGTTCCTCTTTGCATAGTAAGTTAAGTATGAAAAGTTTCTCTTGAGCTTTTTTTCATTGCAAATTGTGCCCCTGGAGAAACAATTTCTCTTTATCAAAAGAGGCTGAGGATTAGGCAAAAGAACAAGAGGAAAAGGAAAAGGAAAATATGTTGTAAGACTGTTCCTTGCGTGCCTCATAAAATCCAAAGCCAAACAATTTCTATCATGCATCTGTAACAGAGGACCGTTGATCAGGGTATAGTTTTAAAGTATGTGCATGCTCTGTTCTGTTGTTATCTTTATACGGCAGCAGCGCTACAAGTCAATGTGCCAGTGTCTTACCCACCGGTTAAATTCATTTTGAAGCTTATTTCAGAGGTGGATGTCAAACTGAAGCAGCACCGTCTTGGAGCCAGGCCAGCTGCAGTGCAGATCAGTATGATGTGCCCCTCAGCCTCAGATCTGCCCCTGAGGCAGAGCTGGAAGGAGATGCGGGGAATTGCTCCTGATAGCTCCTGGTGCCCGGGATGATGGTGAGACGCAGTGCCGCACCTCAGAGAGGCCATGTGGGCTCTCCCCTGGTGCTGCCCGGGGGAGGCCCCCGGCATGGCCAGGACCAGCCGTTCCTCAGGAAATCATCCAGAGGGAGGGATGGAGGGGGAAGGAAGAGAAACCACCGGCACTGATTTATCTTTTGAAAGCCCTGGTGCTCTGGCTGGCCAGGGCTCTGCACAGCAGCCTTTGGTCTGGGAAAGGCTGTGCTGCACTCCCATCACGCACAACGTGGCTCGTCTGTACCCCATCAGTGCACAGGGGTTCTCATGCACGGGGACAGGGGGGACCCATGTTGTGTGATTCTAGCAAAGCATGAGGCCGGTGTGTGGGCAGCTTTACTGTGGGATGGAGAGAGCGCGCCCCGCATCCCTCATCCCTGCTCCCCACCACTGCCCTAGGCAGGGACGCAGGGCCTGGAGCCATGCACGGAGCAGCTCTCAGGCAGTTTTCTCTTCAGATCAATGGACGCACTTGGGAGGCAGAAAAAGAGCAGAGGAGCAGCTCCCAGCGGCAGCCGGAGGGGCTGGGGGCCCGCTGCCAAGGCAAACAAGGAAGCCACCTGATGTGACTGGGGTCAGATAAGAGCTGTCACTTCAGGAGCAGGTGCTTCCTGCTCTGTGCAGCCGGCCCGGCCCACTGCCCAATGCCTGCCTGCTGCTTGATGCCCAATGCCTGCTGCCCAATGCCTGCTGCCCAGTGCCTGCCTGCTGCCCAGCGCCTGCTATAAGCCCAGTGCCTTCTAGCTGCCCACTGCCTCCATGTCTGCCTAGTGCCTGCTGCCTGCCTGCTGCCCATTGCCCAATGCCTGCCTGCTGCCCAATACCTACTGCCCAATGCCTGCCTGCTGCCCAGTGCCTGCTATAAGCCCAGTGCCTTCTAGCTGCCCAGTGCCTCCATGCTGCCCAATGTCTGCCTTGTGCCTGCTGCCTGCTGCCTGCCTGCTGCCCACTGCCCAATGCTTACCTTCTGCCTGCCCCCTACCTGTTCCTTGCCTGCCGCAGATAGGCACCTGCCTTCACCAGGCTCAGCCCTGTGTCTCCAACTAGAAGCATGGGGTCTTGCAGGGAGGGTATGGCCATGTGCCTCTGGCACCTCTAGTCACAGTGAGAGGGTGAAGGAGGGTCACTGTGGCAAAGAGCAGTAGGAATGGCTGGCCAGGGATGTTGCTCCTCCTGGACTCATGCAGGGGTGGGGGACATAAGAGTGGTTGCTGGAGGCACCCAGAGGAGGAAACTGGGGGTTTGGAGGACAGCAGGGGTGTCTCTCCACCCTAAACATGAAGTGAACTGTGTAAGATGCTGAGCCTGGGCGGGGAGAGCTCAGTGTGTTTTTTTGTGTTCAGGGTCTAGATAAAACCAAATGAGTCTTTTAGGAGCTGATTTTCATCTCCTTTATACAGCTGAACCTGGACCCCACACAGGGGAGGACCTTGCCTGTATGTGCCCAAGAGACCCATGTGTGTGATGGGGTTCCAAGGAACAGCCCCTGGTGTCCCCTGCCTGAAAGCAAGGCAGCGAGTGGTTGCCAGAGCCCTGCAGTCAGCCGGAGGATCTGCAGCAGGGTTACATGGTGCACCATTTCCTGACAATAGCCTCCTCCATATACAGCAGTATAGATCATATTAATGGGAAGAACGAGGTCAGCACTTCTTTTGGGGTCCGTGTGTCAGCCAAACTTCAGCAACTCTTTGTTTACTGCCATCTCTCTGTTTTCCCTCCTAGTACAGCCACATTTACAGGAGAATGTGGCTCCTCCACCCCTTTAAACATACTGAAATGCTTCCAGACCTGTGTGAAGATGAAAGGAGGGATTAAATAGGAAACCCAGAGGGTATTTTTCCTTTCCCTGGGTACAGGCAAGCTGAGATCACCAGCATTCAGGTGGGAAGCTGAGGCCAACTCAGGTTGAGAAGGTTGTGCAGCTCTGTGATCATCCTATGCCACAATCTGTAGCACATAGAATGTTTTGGGTTGGAAGGGACCCTAGAGATCATCTAGTTCCACCCCACTGTCACAGGCAGGGATACCCACAAGGCAGCAACAGACCAAGGGCTGTGTACCCCAACAGATATGTCCTTGCTCTCCCCTCTAGGAAATCAGCAGCTGATGGGAAATGTATGAGGAGAGAGGAACATGTCTGGGAGTGTACCCAATGTGCCCCCTCCCCCCCAAGACATGGGCATGTGATGCTGTCCTTTAAGACATGGAAAAGAAACAGACCAGAAAGAGCATCAGGCAGCAGGTGGCATCTACTAATGAGCTGATCTTAGCTGGGCATAAAGTGACTGATGACACCCTTTTGTTTAACAAGTTAGCATTTTACCCCTCTGCTTTCTAGTAACAAGAGAAGATCCACAGTCTCCTAGAAATGGGCAGATGGGCCCTCAGGAGGTAAATGTGTTCCCACCCTTAAGTAAAGGTGCCAATGTTATGCTTGGATTTGTATGAAAAGGTGAGAAAGCATTTTCATGAAGGAATAGCTCACCAATAGCTACGGGAGAACTCGAGGCTTAAACACCATGTCTATTCCCCATCTCTGTCACTGATTTGCCTTTGTGAATTTGGATAGATCAGCTTTGCAAAAGAAGGAAGGTAGAATAATAACTGCCTAGAATAATGTGGTGGTGCCGGGCTAAACTGATCACTTCCTCTCTGGCAGATAAATGTGTGACTCGTGAATGGGAGAGGAAAGTGTTTCAGAGGTAAATGGGTTAATGCTATAAAGCTCTCTGAGACCCCTGAGTGACTAATTAGCACGAGATGAAGCACCAGAACAGGGCAGAGCTGAGAGGACATTTGTACCTGAGGGCTCTCTACTGGCTGATGAGCAAGCAGATCAGAGAGGCCAGATGCAACCATTACCAATATGATTGTACTTAGAATGTCAGAAATTTCCAAAACAGGCAGAAAGGCCATTGTATTCCAAATGCTGCTCAAATGCCACGTCACTTGGGAAGCTCTGCATGTGTTCCTCTGATCACACAGGCACATCAATGGCATCTATGCTGGATCATGTTTCCTAAGGGATCTACTTCATCTCTAGAGCATGCTATTTGCCTTGGAGAGCCCTGGTGGGGGGCAGCAGTTTGCTCTATCAACCCATCAGCAATATATGCTGTAGGCATCTCTTTCGTGGGGTGGGCTAGCTAGTTATGCGTCTGAATGTAATTTTTGATATCAAGTTGTGGTTAAAAGGCTTTCCCTCTGCAGCCAGCTTTAGGAGTGTGACTGCATGCATTGCGCAGAAGAAAACTTCCAGAAGGCACATTGTATAACAGCACAGGGCAGAGGCACCTAAGAGAGCTCCAAATGTATAAACATTGGTCAAAATGCAGTCTAAGGGAAGGAGCCTGGGACTTTGGGCAAATGGACTCACTCAAGATGGAAGCCCCATCTTTCTCACCCTAGGTCTGAGGAGAGCCTTGTCCAGCCTGGCTTTCCATGCCCATCCTTTGCTCTAAACCTCTGATGCTTTGGTACCTGATACCCCTGGCTGTGCTATCTTCCCCTTACAGTCCCTCCTTTAAAGAGTTTCTCCTGTGTATTATCTGTGGTCGCTTCCTTTTTGCTCCGTTCCCAAACACCAGGTCTATTCTTGGAACGTCCGGCTAGAGCGCTTGTATTGACGTCAAAATTACTCAACAGTTATTATCAGGAAGGACCTGATTTGCATTTGAATAGGGTAGCTTTTAATGTCTCAGAAATAAGGTGCTGTTGGGGACAATGTTTGGAAAGATTCCCCAAAGTAAAAGTAAGGAGGCAAATTACATGCACGTCTCTTCTTCTAAGGACTTCTCTGGTGGAGTAAGAGTGGGGAATAAACCAACCTGTGTGGAATGGAAGAGTACGGCTGCTTTCTCCAGAAACCCCCTTCCTGCACTCTGTTCTCAAGGCCTGGCAGGGAGAGCACAGTGCTGCTTTGGCTTCCTGCTGGAGAGGAACTGTGGAGCTCACAGGCCCCTCTTGAAAACACTGTGGCAAATGTGAACCAGTCACTTGTGGATGTTCCCCAGGAAGAGGGGAAATGGAGGTTTAATGGGGACTTTCCTGTTAGAAAAGCGACCAGCATCATTCTCACTTTTGCCACTTAGAACCTGGGTTTGGATGCATTTTGGTCCATCTGTCCCATAGAACGGTAAAAGTTGGGCTGGGATCTGGAGGTCTCAGCAGCAGGATCACTGTATCAACACTTACATCTGCGACTCTGAAGTCTCCTCAGCCTTTCACATGCCTGAGGAGCCTATGTTATTCCCTTGTTGTTTGCTGTGCAGCTGATGCTTCAAATGAAATTTTAACACAACAGTCTTGTCTGTGCATGAGTGTTAAGACAGCCAATTATCAACATGTTCAGGGAGTCTAATGAATGCAAATCATGACTTTAAGCTTGCTAGCTAAAAGAAATTGCTGCAGGGAAAACGCTACCTCAGCCCATGGGGCAGGATTTTAATCTTTGTCAGATCATGTTTTTTTTATTACACTTATGCCTATGTTTTACTGTATTCATATAGCTGGATGTCCATTGCTTTTGACTGTGTGCATGACTGTAAGTAGAAAGTTTCTCACCAGCTATAAACTGAAATGCCCCTTCTCTGTCTGCAGTTGGGAACTGAGTGCTGCTACCAGTTCCTTACGAAGTAGGTTGTCTTTTAATGCAGATATGCTCATATATGGTGAAAGAGAGCACAGGGACACAAAGGGATATATGAATTCATACCGCACAACTAATATCCTGGGCTTCAGTCTCCCTAGCATTAGAAGTTTCAGACATGCAGAACTTAAACAGGCAAGGCTGCTCCTCTGCAGGGGAAGGTACGTCCTGGGACTCATCCAGACAACTCTGGTCCATGGTGTGCTCTTTTCTAATCAGTTGTGACACTAGAAACTGGGCCTTTGGCTCCTGCATGGTCGCTTGATCTTGCTGCCTCATCTCTCCACCTGTGATGATGGAGACAGGGATGACATTTCTGTCTCGATGAATGAGAAAAGAGGGACCTGTGGGGTGGGGATTTTTGGACACAAGAGTAACAGCTGCCTTGTAAGTATCTATGGCCAAAGAAACCAGCTTCAGGCAGTACCTGTTGTGCAGCCTGAGATGTTACAGGTCGCTTTTTGCAGTAACCAGCTCTTCAGAGCTGTTCTAAGACTCCACCCTCTCCAGCTGTCCAGGTCCAGGGTCTCCCTATGTGGGACTGCCTGGATCACACTATTGGGATAACAAGACTTGAAAATCAATCTCAACTTTTCTGTTCCAGATCTTCCCCTCTCCTCACCCAGCCCACTTCAGCAATGCGCTCAGGGCAACGAGCCAAGGCCTTATTTTCTTTCATGCTGTTACCAAGAAGGATGTGAAGCTTCCCAGGCTCAGGCTGATTACATGTTTGTGCTGAACAGTGCCACTGTTTACAGATAAACAGACTACGGTCCCATCTGTGTACTGCGCACAGAGCGGTGTGGGCTGAGCTGACCTCCCACTGCACCTCCCAGGTCTTCCGCTCGCCCTCCATTGCACCACTGGAGGTATTGCTATGTCTGTTTTCCCTTCAGAGTGTCTCTGGGGAAGTGAACTTTAAGTCCTGCCTAAATTGTGAACAGCTTGCTGGCAGGGACACTGCTTTGGCTGGTTGTCCAGCCAGGTTGTGTCCCCAGTCGGCAGCGACCATGAGAACAGTAGGAGGGACGAATGTGCACCCTCAGGGCTGCAGGACTTCCAACTGCAGATGCTGATGCAGACCCATGAGGGACACCAAAATCAATGCCTCCATCAATTAGCAAACAAGAGTCAACCAGATTTGCTCAGGGCAGCTATTCCTTTGGAAGCTCCTCTGGCCCAGACAGCAAAGATGCAAGCGGCAGGCAGTGTCTGCACATCCAAAGGAGTGCTCCCTTGGTGCCAGGAGGCAGATAATAGCTTGTATGTGTCTGAGGACACTTCTGTGCTGTGGAGGTGGGGTATCTCTATCACACTAAGTCACCCAAGTGCTTTGCTAGCCTTCCCTGCCATCCCTATGTTGACTGCTGCTTGACTAGATGTCTTCAAGGCAGCGTGATGAGGAAAATCCCCATGGCAGAGGAATAAGAGCACATTCCCAGGTAAAAGCTCTATTCTCAGCCCAGCTTTCAGGGGAAGGATCCCAAACTGCTCATGGAGAACCCATCTGGCTGGCTAGACCCAACTCCCACTTGCAGTATCCTTACCATACTGTGGAACATGCACATAGCTCTCTGACCCATCTCATCCTTAATGTCTGTTTTGCTTATCCATACTGTGCCAGCAGCTGCAGACACTGGGCAATGAGGTATCACCCAGCCTAGTATATGCTGTGTAGGTGAGAAACATTTACTGCTGTCCTGGGTTCAGCAACAGCAGTCATTTTTCTCCTTATTGGTAGCTGATGCAGTGCTGTGTTTTTGATTGTGGGCCTGGGAACAGTGCTGATAACACCAGTGTTTTCAGTTACTGCTTGATAATGTTTTGGTCTGACCAAGGACTTTCTGAGCCTCATGCTCTGGCAGGGAGGAGGAGAGGCAGGGAGGAGGCTGGGGGAAGAAGAGACAGGACACCTGACCCACACTGACCAAAGAGGTATTCCATACCACAGCACATCATGCCCAGGATATAAAGCAGAGAGCAGAGATACAGAAGGGTTGGGGTGCACTGCTTGGTAGGGCTGGATATAGTTGGTGAGCTGTTGTATTCTTTCCTTGTATTTGCCTTGTCATTATTGTTATTGGTGGTAGCAGCAGTGATTTGTGTTATACCTCAGTTGCTGGATTGTTCTTATCTCAACCTGTGGGAGTTGCATTCTTTTGGTTCTTCTCCCCATTCCCCTCCCCACCCTGAAGTAGGGGGGAAGAAGGTGGGGGCAGTGAGTGGGCGGGCTGAGTGATTTATGGCTTAAACCATGACAACTGCTTGCTAAGTCAGAGCCTCTTGTTTTATTGCAGGCCAGAGAGCTTCTCATCCCTAACCTTTTCCTGTACTTCTCCATGGTAGCTACATGTCCTGTGCACACAGAGCAGTGCTACCAAATTAGCCACATGCAAAACATTAGGAGGAGGCTTTGTTTAGATTTACAGGCACTGCCTTGTGTGCTGGGGCAGCTGAGAAGCCTGTTGGGGTAGAAGCCTTCAGGATGGAGCAGTGAAAGACAGCAGAAGTAAGCATCCAAGAAGGACTGTAAGTGGATGAGGGATGTTCACTAACCTTTCGCATGCCTGGGGAGTAAACCAAGAGATGCCCTGATTCCAATGCAACTGATTATCCTTTCCACATCTCCCAAAACTTCCCAGTAAATATGAGTTTGGGATTTGAGGGGTTTAGTCTAAAGTGCTGAAGCAAGCAAACACAGCGTATCCTAGAAGTGCACCTTTTTGCTTTGAAAGGTGAAACTAACACCCATGGGAGAGATCCAAACATTGCAAGAAATTTTTATCCATGGTTTGATAGCTCAGTGTAGGCCAGATCTCTTGCTTATCAAAAGCCTAAGGCTATTGGCAAGGCAGTGAAGTTATGTGTATCCACCTGAAGATCTTGCTCAGTGAAAATCAGGATCTCAAAGCTTAATTATTACTAAGTGCTAATGTAATCCAGTTAGTCTGAGCTCAGTTAAGTGACACGGATAACAGTCAACTGAAAGGAGAATCAGACATAAAGGAAAAGAAGAGTCATCTACTGGCTGTGCCATTTTATACCAGCTGAACAAGGAACTCATAACTCTGGAAGTGTAGGATAAGCACTCTGTGGAATAATTAATGGGTATAACAGTGGAGAGTAGATTGTAGACTTCCAAGTATCTTCTGGGCAAGTTGCCAGAAGCATGCACTGCAGGCTGGGTTCTTCAAAGGTTGCCTGAGGTCCAAACCAGGCTCCAAGTATCTGTCCTGGTAGCTCTTCACTGGTACTCTGTATTGTCAAGCCACAGGCCATTGATTTGTGTTCTCCAGTATAGCTTAGGATAGAGATTCTTCAGCTGGTCTTTTTGGCTAGCCAGTGTCTGGGATGGTGCTGGTATTTTACCTTCCCAAATCCATGAGGAAGGCTGGCAGATGATTTCTTATGAGCAACAACAATGAGCGATTTCCTCCATCCTGTGCTCTCTTTGATGAATGTGTTTAAAAACATGGTAAGCATCTGATCCTCCGGCCCAGAATCCAGCTTGCTTTTCCTTTAACTTTGCCCCAATCAATTCTTTGCCACCCACAAGAAGCAAACTCTGCAAAACTCCAAAAGGCAGCTGGACACGAGTTGTATTCAGCCTTTCTCGGTAATGCTGACTACAGCAGCATTCTTCCAGGGTCCGTGAGCTTTTGTCTAGAGGATTTACTGTCGAATCCAGCATCACAAACCTTTAAGCAGACCTTCAATTAATGCATTTATTTTTTGACTTGCATGTCCTCTTTACAATGTAAGCCATTTCACAGGCATTATCCCTTTTGCATTTGTACATTTAATGTCTCTTGTGCATGCTCTCCCTATCTTTTTCTGACCTTATGGTATTACTAGTGTCTCTCCTTGTTCATTATTAGTGACTCATTGTAAACATCTCTGCTACAACCAAAACTGGCTGAAAATATTCTACAAATGTTTCTTTTTTACATGTGCAGATGATGATTCATTACAAATAAAGATTTGAAGAGCTGTTTGAGTTCCTGCATACTCTATGGGGTAAATTTCTTGAGTCTCTAATGAAAACTAGCTGTAAAACCTACATCTGTTTTACCTAACTGGGAGGTGCTTGTGAAGCTCCTGGGTCCATGCAGCTCAGATGCTTGGGACTGTACTGACCTGCTCCCCTCTGCCATGGTCTGCTGGGCTGTGTCCAGCTCATCTCCAAGTCCCTCCTGCAGCTGAGGGACAAGGATCCCAGAGCATGCTTTGACCCACTCAACTTCTTCAGCCTCTCCAGTTGCATCTAGGCTTAGATCAGTAAATGGGCTAGTTGTTGGGAGGTTAGTGCATTCACCGAGATAACATCATACAAGGATATGAACCCAAATCTCAGTCCCACATACATACCTGTTCTCATTTTTTTGTTGAGGCAAGAGAAAAGAAAGAAGGAATTGGATTCTTTCATGTTATGTTTTTCCAAAGGTCTCATCTAGGAATAACAGCAACTTTTTAAATGCTCCAATTCTCTGTTGATGAAGCTGATAGCAATATAATTTTCCCGCTGTCAAGGTGTGAACTGTGGACAGAGAAAAAGACTGACCTCTACCTCACTACAACCTCCTTCCATATAGTTGTAGAGAGGGAAAATCTATCTTGGAAATATATCTCAGGGTAGCTAGATACCTGTTAGCTCCCCATCCATGATCATGAGTGCTGAGCCTCAGGTGTGGCTACTGTCTTACCTCCAATAAATTACTTTTGTTTTCATTTTTTATTACACTGACATTTACTTGTGTGATATGAGGATCTGAGGCTTTCACTTCTGACTCTGCTGAGTGAGCAAGGTCTGAATGCGATTCACATCCCTCAAAGTGCTCTCCATCCCTAGAGGAGATTGTTGCAGGTAGGGTCTGAGCCCCACACTGAGGGCCTTGTTAGCCAGGAAACAACACAGCAAGAACACGGTGTGGCCAGAAACACATACAGGAAGAGAAAGCCCAGGAGTGGTGCTGCAAATGCAATGCTTTGGGGAATTCAGCACCTCAACAGTTAACACCGCACATCCAGTTCACAGCCCCCTGATGCCTTCCAAGTGTGGCTAATCACTCACAACCCTCCCCAGCCCTCCTGCCATTGACTGGCCTTTCTCTTTATAGCTCTACTAGAGCGTGTTCAAGTTTCTGTCAGAACGAGAAACATGCCACACGCTGCTCTAATCCCTTTAGCAGTGCACAGGCTCAAGCAGCTCTCAAATAAAAGGGTGAGTGCCACCCCTGAACTTCTCTCATTCGTCACAGTCAACAGGATTTTTTCCCCTCTCTTTCACAGCACAGCAGTAACTTAACAAGCCTTTGATGTGCCGGCTGGTCCCTGTCTCATCTACTGGCTGATGAAAGTGCTGAGGGCAGCAGCGGGCAAGGGATGCTCAGCTACGGAGTGAAAACAAGCTTCCCTCTTAGTTCTCCCCAACATCCCACAGCAGAGGGAGAAATGGAGGAGGAAAAGATCTTTCCCAAACTGCCTCATATCAGCCCTCCAAGCTCCCCCTATATGCAGTTTGGGTGCTTCTGTATCCTGCAAGGCAAGAGGCCATCCGCTTCCCTCCACCTCAATCCTTTGGTAGGATGGCAGGGAGTAAAGCATCCTTAGTCTGGTTCTGTCATCCTGGCAAAGCAGCAGGGCCTGGGACTCCCCAGGTCATCCCTGTTAGGTTTACAATTTGTAAACGCTTAGACAGATGGGCCTGGCTAGTTCCACAGAAATGCCATACAGGATACAGCAGGAGCCCTGCTGAGCAACATATTTTTTCCTCTGTGCCTTGCAAACTGCAGCCAGCAGACAATATGAACAGGTTTTTTTTTTCCTCCTGTGTTTAGGAAATCTCTCTGGTGAAGTATTAAGAGCAGAGTGTGCTTTGGGTGTCAGCATGAAAGTATGTGATCAAGTGGGAGCCATGAAATAATGCAGCTCACAAATGCAGCCTGTGAGACCCTCTGATTCAGGGAGGGCACAGTAATCCCAAACAGCCTCCTGAAAGTAGAAGGGAGCTGTGCGCTCACTGCCCAAGGTCCTGCAACAGGTTCTATCATCAGCATGTGTATCTGTGGGAACAAGCACTCATCAACCGAGTAATGGAGGGGATGGATGGAAGACCAGGACTTAGTTTTACAAGGCAATGCTTGAAGCCCAAGCTGTGCTACTCACCCCAGTCCTATTGATCCTCATCAGCTGCAGGTCTTTGCCACCTCTCTCCTCCTGGCAAACCCTTCAGGTTTGTCTGACTCCCCTCACCTGCCCATGAGCCTCAGTGGCTTTACAGAGAAGGCAGAAGGTGGAGCTCAAGAACAAATTTCCCTATGGGTTAGGGAAGACACAGAAAAAGAGAAAGCAGAAAAGTAGAAACATCCCTGGAGGAAGTTGCTTCTCCATGTGCAGGTAGATGTGTCACACCAGGGGTCCAACCCAGGAGGAGGGCAGCAGCCACAGAGCAGGATGCTCTCTGCTAACCTCGGTCATGCAGACCTGAGGCTGTCACTATCAGTATATGGGCACAGAAGACATCATCTTATGTTTACATGGCAGCTTGCTTGTTTCTCTTTGGGGTCACTTTCCCAAGTGAGTGTGTAAGCAACACTACACCAAGCCTCTGTGGGATGCCACTTTGATACTGCTTCCTATCAATTCATGTATTCATGCATACACACATGCTCTTTATTGCATCCAGGTATGTCTGTGTTAAGTTCTAATCCACCCAGAGGGTCCCTCCAGGGGAATTCAGTGCTCCTCACAATCTACAGTGGTGATATATGCTGCCTCTTGCTCTGCAAATGCCATGGCCCTGCTTGTCTGCGTGTGCATCTACGTGTGTGCATCAGTGTGTCACAGAAATGGCTGTGAGCCTGCTGGGGTGTGCATTGGGAGTCTGTAGCACCCAGGAGCCAGGGTGGCTTGGAGGGCACACACTGATTTCTCAGAAGCAGTGATGCAAGATCCACTTTCAAGCCCTATCAAGTCCCTTTCAAAGGCCTAGAAAGGGTTATGCACACACACACACAGTTTATTAAAGGCACACACAGTTTAACACCAGTCAGGATGGCTCTTTTCCTTTCAGGATGGTGACCCTGTTCTAGGGAAACTGATGAAACCCTACAGGAGGGAGTTCTGAGTCATGAGAGCTTCTCATAAAACTTACTTCCTGGCCTCCTTTTTGCTGTGCACTGAGAACAGAAGATGAACTAAGGCATGGTGGAGGGAAGCTGCAATAGCATGGGCTCTCTGGAGCACAATAAGCAGTTGTCATTCCTATAAAACATGCTGTCTTTCAGTATCTATAGTCCTTCCTGCTTCTTATTTTTCCCCTTTGCCCTCCTCACTCCCAGCCCTGCTCAAGGGAGCAGCCTGTGGTCTCTGGTCACACATCCATTCACTAACTTGCAAGGTCCCATCATTTATAATTCTTAGACACACAAGCTGCCACTTTCACATACGGAAATTCCCAAAGGTCAGAGAAGGGAAATGGTTAATTCCTTTTATTCAATGCCTAACCTCCCCCCTCGTCCCCCACTTCCCACCCCCACCCTGTGTGAACAGGAAGCTTGAAAGGAAAAGCTTTCTGAATCCAGCAGCTGGGAATGGAGGAATCCTGGAACTTTATGCTGCAGAAGCTCAGAGACAACAATAAAGGTTTCTCCGCCATCCAAAGAGCAAGTATATATATATATATAAAAGGAGTTATCTCTTCAAACAAACACATGGGGGATGGGAGGGGTCAAAATCCCAGCAGGCAAATGCTGAATTAGCTAAAGCTCCAGAGCACAGGGAGACCTGCCTGTATCACAAGCCCAGTAAGCTGGAAAAGCTAAGGAGAAGCCTAGGCAAGTGATGCTCCTACAGGTCTTGTTTGCATCTTGTTGATGTTTTGTTTGCATTGCTGAGACATGACTCCAAAAAACCCTCTTTCAAATGCTAAGTAACAAAGACTGGACCTGAATGTAGAGTGCAAGGATGCTCTCTCTTGATAAGACAGACCCAGACACCAGGTTGCAGGCATTCCAGGTAGGGAAATTGGGGTGATGGAAACCAGCTACCTTTGGATTTTTGCCAACCTGAATAGAGAGATGAGGATGAGGATGATCTGCTTAGAAAGTACCAGAGAGCCTGGCAGGGCTAACAGGAAGCCAGGCTCGTGCCCCAAGAAGTTTAGTCAGTAATTGAAAGCAGAAGCCTGTTAAAGCAACTTTCCAAGAGTCTGGCACTGCAGAGCTCATGCCTGTGCTTCTGACACTGTGGTAGAGATTCTTAGAGATCTTTATGGAAAGTGTTAGGATGCCACAGTTTCAATGAGTAATGTGAACAAATAATCATCTGAGAGGCAAAGATAACAAGCTCAGTCACGTACTCTGCACTGAGAGTGAAAGAAGAGTGAATTTGGCTGGAATAAGGATTTGGAAAATGTCCTTCCACTTTCAGTTCATGTAGCCCAAATCAAGGGGTTTTGAGTCCAATGGTCAAAAGGAGCCGCTAAAGTTATTCCTCTCTATGACTGTTCACATGCACTTGCCCATATGCAAGCATGAGCACACCTCCAGCAGGGTATGGGAACAGCCTTCAGCTTTACAGGAGCGCTGATGCTTTCAGTGGAGTGTCACCCTGTGAAGATGGACCTTGCTGCTGTGATCTGCTGCAGCATGGAGCGAACCCAGGCACCATGTCCCTTAAGCCAACTCAAACACAATCAGTTGTAGGTTTTATTTCAGAGACTAGACTGAGGCAGTCTCACATTCTGTCGCCTACCACCAGAGTGATGCAAGCAGAAGCAACAGTCTGGCAGCTCTATCAGGGTTGGAAAGCCTGCTCTAGGCTAGCTTGGGTGAGCACCGGCACTTACATGGCAACAGGAGAGGCAGGGACCTTGTGTTCTATTTCCCTGCTGATCCCCTGAACAAAGTGTGTCTCTGCTGCATGGGGGTGTGAAGAGCTGAGTGCTCCTTGGAGGAAGGAGGCACCCAGAACAAAGCTATTCCAAGAAGCAGAGGGCACAGCCCACCCGAGGATTACCGTTCTGTACACAGTGCTTTGCTGTTTTGCCTTTCAAGACCTCAGGAAAATGAGGGATAAGAAAACTACCTTTTTTCAACCTTTATGAAGTGAACGGTAGGAAGCAGACGCATGCAACCATTGCCATCAGCAGCACTTAAATGTAATGACCACTGTCGCATGAATCACAAAGTCCTGACACTCCCACTTTTATGAGAGGCTTTTTCACAGCTGGAGGAGGCAATGGTAAATAAAAGCATGATCCAGTGGCCACATTATACCAGCCCATTGCATCTGTAACCCTAAATCTCCTTTTGATAGATCCAAAGCCATGTTTGCATTACAATGAAATTCACTGCAGGTTTCAGATATTCTTCCTCTTGAATCTTTTTGATATTCCCTCCTTTTTAGAAATCAGGGGCTCACCTCTGCATTACTTGAATGCTGCCACTGCCAAGATGTCATCAAACTATCAGATGCTGCTGTATCCCAGGAGAGCCCACCTACACTCCTCTACGGTCCATGCCAGCGGCCCCTGTGCCATCCCTCCAATGCTGACAAGAGTGGAAAGGGGCATTGGCAGCACCTGCTGCCCTCCAGCATGCCCCGGCTGGGGCAGCTCTGGGGACTTGGCCAGATGGCATA
This sequence comes from Forpus xanthops, assembly GCA_032466535.1. Taxonomy (NCBI): domain Eukaryota; kingdom Metazoa; phylum Chordata; class Aves; order Psittaciformes; family Psittacidae; genus Forpus; species Forpus xanthops. Next base: position 29,277 of record JASSUY010032105.1, read on the forward strand.
GCTTAGGGCAATTCCACCCTAGCTGCAAGGCACTGCTGGCACCGCATCAGCCTGGGATCAGACTGCAGAGAGTCCACTGCTCCATCAGCTGTCAGGGAGCCAGGAGCACATTTTACCTGGCTGCAGATGCCCCCAGTTCAAACATGTCTCAGGACATGCTCCCCACATGGGTCTAATGCTGTTTACTTGTTTCCTTCACACCAAACCCTAGCTGATGCAGACTCAGTTACTGGGGCTGTGTACTCGCCCATCCCCTTGCCTGGTGCATTGTTTCCCCATCCGTCCACCAACGCTGGGTCCATCCATCCATCCATCTGCAGGGTTAGGATCCAAGGGCAAGCAGCATCCTGCTGTGTTTAAAGGGGAAATAGTAAAAGTTGCCTAAGTCACTGTTGATGTAAATACCACATCATATTTGACAACTGCTCTAAGGCAAAGCTTCATCAGTAGTATTTTGTGATCAGGGACTGCTTTCTGAAGTTTTCCCTTTTTTTTCTTCCTTTTTTTTGCCCACTCTCTTGTTTGCAACATCCCCTTTGAACTTGTGACAATAAAATTTCCTTCCCCACTGATTTAGTCCTTTTCCACTTGGCACGCATGGACATTTTCCCTGCTGTTTCTATGGAATCGAAGTCCCCATGAGTCCCTTTTGTTTACTTCCTTGCAAGTAGCCGAGCATGGTCAGTGAGGTCAGAGGGAAGGTGCGTGGCTCTGGGAACAGCAAGAGTGGTGCTGCCAACACCAGTAGGCTGTAAAATTAACCTGCCTTGACACCTATCCCATTTCCAGGCTCTCACTTTAAAGATGCAGGGGTTTATGTGTTTTCCACAGCCATACTTCCTGATTTCAGCTAGCATCCGAAAGTACCAAAGCACTGTGAGAAAGTCATAACATTTGTGCAGTAGGTAAGCCAATGAAGATAAGGATGATGAAATGTCTCTCTTCAGGAACAGGTCTGATTACCTTTGGGATACAGGACTCCTGTTGTGGCCTCTCTAGCACAGCTTTGTGGCACTGGCTGTGTATGCTGGATCAGTTCTTGCCTGTTCACAACAGCCACTGATTCAGAGAGGCTTACCAAGCTTAGGGATCAGGAGAGCAGCTCAGATCCTCTTCAAATCCAGGCAGTTATTGAGTGTGTGGAAAGAGGTGATATTAAATGGAGATGTTTTCCTAAAGCATTTGTGGCTATTGCTGGAGAGGGGACACTGGATTTTTAGGCAAGTGATTCGATCCATGCTACAGACATTCTGCTTCTGCAGGATCTTCCCTCTGCAGTGAGAATCACAGAATTATAGAATCAAACAGGTTAGAAAAGGCCTTCAGGGTCATCAAGTTCAGCCATTGCCCAGCTTTGCTAAGTCCACCACTAAACCATGTCACTGAGTGTCTCGTGTAAATGGTTTGTGAACACTTCCAGGGATGATGATTCCATCCTGCTCTGGGAAGCTGTTCCAATACCTGACTACCCTCTTGGTGGAGAAGTTGGTGACCAGTGTAATGCTCCCTGTGCTACCTTTCCTCCACAGACCAAAACAAGCTGCTATGCACTGTCTCCCAGGAGGGAAGTGGAATGGGGAGAAGAGGCACTGCTGCTGCCAGGCTAGGACCAATTTGTCTCCAATGAGGACATTGTATGGCCTTTTGAATGGCCATTTCCGTTTGCAATAGGCATGTTTTGCAAAATGCAGGGGAAAAAGTTAAATAGAAAGTTTCCCACTGGAAACATTTCTGTTCATGCTCTTCCTCACCTCCAGTTCTAACTCTCCTGTCCCTCCCTCCATCCTCCTTTTTTAAAGTGAAGGGAAAGAGAAATAAACTGAGAGAAAGCAGAGCATCCTCCACCCTCCTGACTACAATGTTGATTGATAGACATTTTTCATTAAAAATCATCTCAGAAGTAGCTGTTTTGACAATTAAAAACCACAGCTTATTGCTATTTGTCCTGTTGCCACTGAACCCCTGCTTTCCAGGGAAGAAACAGGCACACATGAAACCCCAGAGACTGCTTTTCAGCTCTGCTCCAGAGACTTTTTGGCTGCAACTGTCCATCCCAGCACACTCCCCTTCCTACCACCCATGGGAAGATCCTGAAGGCGGTCAGGGCATGGAGCTCCATACAGGGGCTTAACTTACCAAAGAAAGCCATACCAGTGGCATTTGTGGTTTATAGCTGGCATAAAGAAGAGCAGCTTACAGGGAAAGGTCCAGCCTACATTTACAGTGAAGTAGAAGCAAAGATATATGCTGTGTGCAAATTAATGTCAGTGCAGGAGAAGGTGGCCAGGAAGCCTGGGGTGAGTTCAGTCCTCTTGAACCAGCTTTGTGGGTGCATAAGGGATGGAGCCTCACCTCATCATGCACACAGGCTGGAAGTTTATCTTCTCCTTTATGAAGACCTGACTGTACCGCTGTCTCCAGCTTGCCAAGAGCAAGGTGTGCTGACAGGGCACTGCTGGTTTCTGCCCAGTGAAGCTCAGTGTCATGGGGAGGGATCCCAAATCTCTCCAGGTTGGTACGTTCAGCTTTCTGAGAGCGGAACACCCAACAGGATTGCAAAATGAGGGTTATCCACACAGGGCTCACTCTTTATCACAGGCATGGTACAGGGGACCTTCCTCCCATGGCCTGTGGGCATGGAAAGGATGAGGAATTAAATTATCACCCCTCGAGAGAAGAGAAAGTGACATGGAGCCAATCCCTGTTGCATGCACCAAATTGGTCCCAGAAGTGGAATTATTTTACTCAGGAATAACAGTCCAGTATTTTGGCCTTAATGCTGTCAGCCTGGCCCAAATCTGGGATGCTCAGATGTAACACAACACCAAGCTCCTCATCCCGTGGTCAGATACTGCATTGCTGAAAACCAATAAGGAAAATGCAAGGAATGAAAGCTCTACCAAGAGATGCTGTGGCTGAGATAGATGAAAATATAAGAGAGCAAGGTGGGGGGAGTGCAAGTTATCACTGTAATCTAATCTCCACCAGGTCTTCCATACTACACCTGTGCACAGCAACTCAGATGGCCACAAACTACAAGATTAACTTCAGCAAAACACCTTAAAGATTAAAGCAGTTTGGTGATGGAAATAAGAAGCTGCTGAAGAACCAACTAATCATGTTGCTTTGTATTAACTCTTGCAAGAATATAGCAATGAAAGACTTTTCACTTCCTGAGTTCCTCAATATACTTCCTCTTACCTAATTTCTTTGTTATGTGAATACAATTTCTGTTCCTATGAACAAGGTGGATGCTTCGTTTTGGTTTCCAAACGGTATTGGGAAGCTGGGGTCATGGTTTTGTCAGGAATTACATTCAGGTCTGGCTGCTGCGAGATGGAAATCATTTTTCTTTTTCTCATCAGAGTCCTCAGATCCCTACCTGCCGGTGAGGGTGGGACATGAGGGGCCATGTTGGCATTGTCTGGGTGCCTTTGGAGTAATAAGGCTTATTTTTAGAAGTGGCATCACTATTTACGACATAAATCCAAGTGACTTTCCCAAATGATTAAGACCAGATCCTCAAAGACAGTCAGATGTTTCATTCTGAGTGCAAACAAAGGGATTACACTTCAAGTTCTTTTAATATGGTTGGACATAAGTCCCTCTGGAAAACAGAGCACAGACTCTAAATGAGTTTTGCAAGCAGTACTTGAGAAGCCCAGTGCTGATCTCTGTTGTGTTGGTGTAATAAGGCCAGAGTAAGTGCAGCAGGGAGTTGGACCAGAGCTGAAGCTGAGGGGAGGAAATCCAACAGCTTGTTTGTGTTCTCCGGAAGACAAGCATAACTCACTAAACAAATGTCAGGAGGGGTCACATCCCGCTCTCCTGGAAGCCAGAGGGGAATTAACCTGGGAAGAAACCCGTGTCAGAGATGAAACACAGGAGGCTGAGGTTTAAGAATAGAAATGGATGATCCTGGAGTTGTTGCATCAGGGTTTACCCCTTGAAAACTGTGTCATTGAGAGTGCACATCTCTTCTTTGCAGAACATGTGTACACCTCAAAGGGTCGCAGTTCCCTTTCTGTCTTTTCAAATGAGCTTCCCCCACAGGGCTCCTTGGAAAATACACCGCCTAAATCCCTAAAGCAACATGCTGTTGGAATTACAGCATCTGTGTCTGAACCACTCCATTTTCTGCTCAGAGCCCCTTTCCACCTCTTTGGTTCTCCTCTGCGTGTGCACCTGCCTTGCCATTCCCCTTTCACAAGCCACCTGCAGCTATTAGCCCTTTGCATAGCACAATGTGTGGCCTCAGTGAGAACAGGGTGGCAGCTGACCACAGCAAACACTGATGCTGTAGGGCTGCTGTGCAAGAGCAATACAAAGGAGAGGCAGCAGCAGGGCTGAGGGGAAACCCACTTCCACATCACATCACAGGCAGGAACACTCCAGCCGGGGGAACAAGGGGATCACTGTCATCCCCACGGCCATCCCCACTCCCAGGGAGCTGCAGGGGAGAGGAGCGGAGCAGAACTATTGCATTGATTTATTTGCCATAGAGCTGAAGCAGAAATAGCTTGTGGAAGTGCCCCAGGTTCCCTCAAGAGCATTTTCTGGTTGGTACTGGGCTTGGGTGGAACTGCAGCTGGAGGAAGAGTGTGGGAAATGCAGATGAGGCGACTGCAGTGGGCGGCACAGGGGTGGACTGGGAGCCAAGACTGACCTTGGTCCCTTGCTCCGATGCTGGCTACCCTGCAGGACTTGATTTGTGCTGCTACATTGATGGTTTCACAGAAACCCTGGGCTGGAGAAGGGAGTGGTTCCCCAGAGGCTGTAGTGTAACGGATGGGTATAGATGACAGATGATTTGTTTCCTGATTATCTCTAATCCAGTCTAATTCTAGGTTGACAACAAACCTGGTGATCTCATGCATTGTATATAGAGGTCATGTTGTGGCATAGTGATTCGGGTTGGCTTGTTGATCCAGCAGAAAACTGATTTACCAAAAACATGGAAAAAATAAGTTGTTTCTTTCTGCAGCCTCCAGGATTGCAACTTCCAATGCGAGGGAGGTGCCAGGACTGCATGGCTAGGGGCAGGCAGGAAGAGCAAGGCCACCTTTTCACCAGCAGCCCATGGTCAGATCAGATTAAGCCCAAATGGGAAACTGCACCCTGAGGGTCAGCAGATATTATTCCTGGTCATTGCTCAGCCCAAATCCCCATTGTTCATGCCTATTTTGCATGGGTGTAACCCTACTGGTACTAACACCCTACTGGTACTAACACAGTTACTTCTGCAACGTCTCCACAGGTCTTAGAGAGAAGCAGAGATTCACTGACTTAAAAACACATAGCTTCTCCAAGGTCTGAGCTTTAGCCCTGAGTTGTACAGAGGATAGGACATGAACAGAGCCAACATAATCTAGCTGAATTAAGGTAGTCAGAAGAAGCAAACACTCCAAACCGCCTCTCAATAAATAAAAGGCTAAATCTGAAAGAAGGAAAGCTGGCAAGCATTGATAAGGAAATGAGGGCTTCAGGGGTAAATAATCAGGAATATCCTTCAGCAAATTACAGCACCTGCGCTTTATCTACCGATCTTACACTTGGTGCTAATCAAGTCATGATGAGCTGTCAGTTCTGTACTTACAAGTGAGAAACTGAACCATCAGGATGAATGGAGAAATCACCTGGCCTGTCCTTAGTTCTGGCTGACAGCTCAGGTAAGGATTTATTCCCTTCTCTGTGTATTTCATGTCTATCTAATCAATATTCCCAGCAATTGAAACATAAGAGGGGGTTCAGTCAGACAAGGGTAGGGGTACCCCCTTCACTGACCAGGGTGTCTGCTGGTGGAAGGGAGGTGCTGATAACCTGGGCAGATATTCAGGCTTCCGTTTGTTTTGCTGCCCCACTTAATCCTCGCAGTGGCTGAAGCCAGCAGTGCTTCAGTAAGATTAATGAGCCGAACTAAAACAAACCCGCAGGCTTCAAGTACACACTCTCCTGTTTAACACTGTGAGGTCCACAACCAAGAACAGCAGTGTTTGGGCACAGCTCACCAGTAGTGTACCCCTTTTTAACCCATTTCTGCTTTTCCATAGTGACGAAGGGCTGTGACCCAAAACCCTGGTGATGGGAGCCTGTGTCTCCCCTTGGGCTGCGCAGGGAAGGGACCGAGCTCATCCAGGTTTTTGCCTGCTGCTGCTATTATGGTCTCATTCCCAGCCAAGGGGGGCTGGGAAATGCATAGCAGCACAGCTGACATCAGAGAGCAACTGCTGGAGGAACCCATGGCAGAAAAGCAACATTTTGGCTTTAAAGATGGCCTTCTACCATTAAGGGAAGTATTTCTTTGGGGGTTCCATTTTGAAGTGGCTTTTACTGTTCCCTCATGATAGTAAAAGATTTTCTCTGCATTTTGTTTATGGTGTGTTAAAGAGAACTAAGTCCCCCCTTCTGTGTTCCTCAGAGATTCTGCCCAGGTAGCCTAGGAAATCTCAGCACTGAAGGCTCACGATGCAGAAAGCTGAGTTGTAACTGAAAGAGGGGATGTGAGTAAAGGCTGTGAGTAAACAAAAAGCCATTTTTGAGAGACTAAAAAAAATCATCTTAAGGAAGAAAGGGGGAATAGGGAAGGAAGGAACTCCCCCCCTGCCAAGTGCACATACCAACCCCCCACTCTCTGAAAAGCATAGCTTCTCATCAAAGCAAAATGCAAGGCTCATGGCTGAGCTAAAATGAAGACATCCACTTCTGAGATAGGACTCTGGAAAATGCCAGTGGAGACACCTGATTTTAACATGATGAAGGTGAAGAGAGACTGCCTGCAGCACAGGAGATTGCAAAGCAGGTAGAGAGTGCACTAAGAGACAGCCTCAAGAGTTGGAGAGTCACTATCAACTCATTTTGATTTTAAGAAGGATCATCCCAGCTTAGCAAGATTGTTGTGGTGCTGTAGAAAGAATTTCTCCTGTCTGGAAGTGCATTGGATGGAAGCACAACTCCTTTTGTAAGTAGGTTGTTACCCATACCCTATTGAAAACATCTTGCCTAAAGCTAGGAAGCCAAATCCAAGAGAAGTGGCTTCTGCCACACTGGCTCATCTACATTCAGACAAGGAATTCCTGCATATGATTTCCACGCATGTACTGCAAGCAGGCTCTGGCTGCCAGCTCCATGCTGAAGAGGATGCTTGCCGTGTCACCTCTGCATGGCCTGCGGTGCCCCCAGGATGTGTGTCTGATCAAGAAGCACACAGGGACAAAATCCTGGCTCTTCCACTGCCTTTCAGCTGCCTGATGAGGCTGCAAAGGGGATAGGAAGAGAAGGGAAGTGGCCCAGACCCCTCGTAAAGTAGGGGCAGGAAGACATCAGTAGCAGGAACTTAACCAGTGCTGCTGCAGAGCCCTGTTTAGACCCATAATGGCAGGTAGGACTACGGTAGCTGCAGATAGATACGGGAGGTGATACGCTGCCCACACCAGCTTGGTAATAGAAGCCCATGAGCCACTATGGTGAGACATTTCTGCTTGCTTTTGCATCCAGGCTGATGCATGCTCCCCCACAACTCATCCCTCTTGGATCCACAGGGTCAACATTACCTGCAGCTTGTGGATTCAACATTCCCAACCCTAAGGGAGTCACAGGAATGAGAAGCTGGGAGAGCATCACAGCCTGTCCTCTCAGCACTGCTAGGGAAACCCAGGAGTTGTGAAAAGAGCAGCAAAAAATCCTCTGAAGTCTCGTGAGTTCTCTCCTCCCTCAAATATACTTTGCCCGTAGGCTTCTCCAGAATGGTGAAAGTCTGAGACTGCCTTCTGCTAGTGTAGGAAATGGAATGGAGGGGGATTTCCCATCATCCTGAAGCTCAGGGACCATTTAGAGCGTTGTGATTTGGCAGATGCAGTTGCAAGTGAAGAACTTCTTATCTTTGCATATGAGCATCAGCTCAGTGCAACTCCACCACAGCCAGGAGTCTCTGGAAAACATTGAAATGGGAGCCAGGCCAAAATCTGCCTACAAATGGAGTGCCAGGGTCATTGGACTGTATCGCTTACTTGCACTGGTGTAAATCAAGATGTATATTTACTGCAGATAGCGTGAGGAGCTGACATGGAGGAAGATCAGAGCCTGCATATAACTAACACCAGAAGCTGCATTTACGTCAGCCAGAAAAGGGTGTCTTTGCCTGGATATTGTGTTCAGGGTGTTCTGTATCTCTGAGGTTTTATTTTCCTTTTCCTAACCATAATAACCATAAAAACTATAAACCGAGATTAACATAAAGATAAGAGGAGAGTAAAGCAGTGCCCTGGCTGAGCTGAGGGGGTTGGCACTGAATCCCTGCCAGCTCTGAAAATCCTTCCCCTTTCTTCTCTACAGCAGATGATCTTTAGGGCAGCAACATAAGGCACTGCTGTAAGTGTTGACCCAGACCCTGAAGTACCGCTGCCCCTGAGACACTACTGAAAAAAGTTCTTCCCCTGAGACCCAGCTGCTTTGTGAGCCTTGGTTTGCTCTTGAATAGCACCTTGAATATCTGAGGCAATCGCTGCTAAACCTGCAGTGGATCCCTCACAGCAAGGGCTGTCCACCCTTCACCACTGCCAGGGATGCAGCTTTTCACCATGGTATAGAGGCTCCACCACAACTGGAGCAAGAGGGCTCTGTGGTTCACCAACCCTACTCTGTACTGGCAAGACATTGGGTACGGGACACCATGTATGTGGCTGCATCCAGCTTAGGACCAGTCAGATCACAAGCAAAAAGTGATCTGAGAAGAGCCAGCTACATGTGCTGGTACAGGACCATGTGGATGTACTCGCATCCCAGAGGCAACACTGCTCTGGGGTACAGCACAGGGCAGCAGCCAACAACTCAGGGGGAAAACACTGCAGAGCAGCACATCGTAACCACCCTGACCCAAGAAATGATGACTGTGTTGATCTTCCATAGTAAGAAAGAGCTTTCAGGAAAACACAAGACCAGAGAAACAGCTACTTAGATCAGTATATCTACTCACGAGAGCCTGAGTCCTTTAGTTCTACAGGAGACACAGCTGTGTTATTTTACTACCGTAGCTAGGAGATTATTTATATGTGCAGAATACAGTTTTAAACTCACATTTCAGGCATCTGTTTACTCTGCTGGAAGCAGGTCAAGCTAGGAAGTGTTCTAGTTCATGCTGACATGCACAGAAAGCTGCTCCTTGCTTCTGCTGAGAATCTTTGAGAAGAAAACACAACAGTTTGGAAATAAAGGGAGAACTCCATCTTGTTTCTTTCTGTTAGAGCATGGGAGAAGCACAGGGAAAGGCAGGTCATGTTGGCACGTGAAATTTGGACTTTCTGGAAACAAGTGGTGATAAATGGAGGCACCACATAAAAGAAACACAATGTATCCTCTATGGATATAAAGCCTTTTGCATGTTCAGCAACTCTCTCTTGCTCTTGTGGTCAGAAGCAGCGTGAAGGAGATTCCTCTTCAGTGAACCCTGGTGTATCCATGTCCATAGCCACCTCAGGACAGAAACATCCTGAGTTTAAAGATCACCTCTGTGTGGGAGGCAGTTCCCTTCCACCTTCATCACAACTGAGGAAAAGACATGGCATCATCCTGAGCAGCCCTGAGATGGAGAGAGTGCAAATATGAAACCAGAGCAGTTCGGAACGGGAAAGAAGAGCAGAGCAAATGCAGGATGGGATGGTGGTACTAACATCTGCAACGCATCTTTGTTTATCCAGAAACCCTGAACTCCAAGGTGCCAAAGACAGCCCTTGTTGAGCAGATGTCAGTGTAGTTCTATCCACTACCACAAGCCCACTAACTACAAGGCAAGGAGCCTACTGGCATCCCATGGCGTGGTCCTCGCATGTACCTAAGAAACTTAGCACATTTCTGGAGAGCTTCCCACCAAGCAGCTTCTGTACTGCCCAGGCTGGGGCTGGACCCCTCTACCAGGACCCTCTAGGTGATGCTGGCACTGGTGAACAGCCACCACGCTCTTCCCAATGGGTTTGGCAGGCTGCTTGCTGGGTTGACGTGGTCAGAGCGTGAAGCCACAGAAACCTTCCTATGAAAATTTGTTTCTAAGCTGCATCTCTCTGAACTCCTTCCACTGAACTGATTAAATGCTGATTTACAGGAATGGTATTTGTTTACATGTTATTGCTATTAGCAGTTGCCCAGGATGACAAAAGGTCTCTTTAGCAGCTCAGTAACACAAATGATTTCAGGGACTCAAAGATAATGGCACCACAAAGAAGAGTTCCATTGCTGGGCAGCTGACAAGAAGTGACAGCAATATATCTACCACACCAGAACTGCTATGTGCTGCTCTGGAGATAAGAGCTGTTGCCAGCCTTTCACACGTCCACATGTATTACACTTTGCTGCAGTTTTCAGTGGGGAAAGTAGCCATAAGGAATACTGCTCTTCACCCCGTGTTAGCTCCAATATTCAGAGATCTCTGAGGTCTCCAGTGGGTGTTAGGACTGGGGTTGTCCCCTACTGCCAATGATTTACACACCTCTGCCCTCAGTTCTCCTTCATGAAGATGTCACTGCCATCCTGTGAAACTGATGTGCATCTGTCTGTGCTGAGGAGAGGCTTGAACTCCTGGGCAGTTAGATTAAGATTGAAGTAATTCGGAATGTCTCACTAACTACAGTCTTGCAATACGTTCCATAGGGGGCTAACCCTGGGAAACCAGTGCACCATACCTTTTAATACTCATATACCAATCCTCTCCTTTATCCTAACCTGTGGCCATGAGTGTGGTTATGCAGGTTGCTGCAACTGTGATACTCCTGGATGAGATTCTCATCAGAGCTGCCAGCTCCTCTCCATCATGCTAGAGCTGCAAGAGGTGCTACCCCCTTAACCAAGATTTACACTTTCTGGATTGAGGTCTCGTGTGTGTTTTGCAATAGCACTATGCAAAGAAAATATGGTCCAGACACTGATTTGATTAGAGTACCTCAGGAGAGGAAAGGGACCCTTTCTGTCAGCCAGAAGCAAACACTGTTGAGGTTAGTGCAAAGTAGCACTCTTAAGTACAGACGAAGTAATTCCTTTACATGCAACAAGAGAACACAATGGTACCCTAATGTTACAACAGTATTTCTGAATGATGTATGTGAGTTTAATACCCATCTATTTTTCCTGGAGATAAATAATACAAATCTATTTACAGACCTTGTTAAATGCATGTGTAAAGTAGATGTGTAATGCCCATTGTAAATACCCCTCAGCTTTAAGATTAGTGCAAAGGAAGCTGAGAATGCTGCTGCGGAGCAGTTTCCCTCATGCAGACAGATGTGTGGGGAAGCTGCAATGGGGAGCACCAACCATTCCCTATCCAAATTCAGGCACTGCCTGCCCCAATCCCACATTAGAGCCCATCTCCTGGTCTGTTGTGACCATCAGCTTGTCCAATTGCTTGGAAGGGGAAACCAGGACCAGGCAAGCTGAAAATTTCACTCCAGCCCCGGAAACAGCAGCATGGTTGTTGGTAACATCAAACAACTGTATTAAGACCCATGAGGCTCTCAAGGAGAATATGAAGTGTAGATGGATCATCTCCTGATATCCGATAAAGTTTGAAAGTCTACAGAGTGTGGCCATGCTTCACTGCATCCTGAGGCTGCAACGCTCCACATTAAAGAAACAGTGGGGAAAAGCATTTCACAGACTGATATACACCAGCCTTTCCAGGGACAGCCTTTATCTACTGAATGCTTTTCTCACAGGCTGCCTCTGAAAAGGGGATTTACTCTGCCAGGCGCCTGCTGCCTATCCTCAGCCTGCGGTGGAGCGCTGCTGTTTGAAAGCATGGTACCCCACCGAGACCCTCCTCCTGCAGTGCAGAGCTGGCAGCCCTCTGCTCCACAGCCTCCCTCCAGGGGCTCTTAGGAGAGTGCTTTCCCATGCTGCCAACAGTGCACTCAGCAGCAGTCGTCTGTATCTGGTAGTCTTTAAAATGTCTCCAAACAGCAAATAATGTGAGAAGACAACCTGGGGAACTGGGGTGGGGGAGAGCATCCTCTTTAGGGGGTGAATGGTCATTTTCTCATCAGGTGCCTGATTCCTTTCCTTGTGATCTTCACCAATGTTTCTAGGGAAAATGATGCCTGTTTTCTATCTTCTGCTTGGAGAACTCAGAAGACATGAACAGAGAACAGTACCAATGCAACTTTGGGGCATGTCTTCTCCAAACTCCTTTCTATATAGGGCTCTATTCTTCCTTACTAAATTACTATTCTTCCTCTCAGAGAAGGTAAAACATTAAAATACACTGTTCTGACAACATACCTAATAAATTACCATGTTTGTAACATAACAGCCAGGTGACAAAGCTGCTTTAATTGAGGTTGTCCTATCTGCCAAAATCAGGATAGATGCAACTCCAGGCAAGGCTGGAAAGCAGGCTCAGCCAGTGCCTAGCGTTCTGCCTCCTTACTTCACCCCCAAAACCCTTACAGTTTTGTATAAGGAGAATCCTGAAGAGCGTCAATGAAGGTACTGCAGAGAGAGGATTGATGACTTTACAATAAGATACTGAGTGGAGCCCTGGGGAAGTTCCCTTCTTTGTTAGCACAGCAGCTGCACAGGCTTCCTATCTCCCATAAGCAGCTCTGGAGAGTGGCGCAACCAGGGGCAGGACACCAATAGATGAGGAGGAGGTTGACACTTGCCTAAAACCTAGAGAAGTGAAGTATCAAGAGGGATCTGCTTTGGATACAGAAGGTTGCCTTTCAACGGGCTTTGGGGATCTTTTAGCTGAGATCCCATATTTCTGTATTCGCCATTAATTGCATCTCAGATACATGCTGGAACAGCATCCCTCCTGTTGCCACAGAGGCCTTCCAAAGTTGGCTGATTCCAGCTTTCTTCTCCCATACTTCATTTCCACTCCAACTCTCACATCCATGTGATCTCCAGCCAGCGGTCAGCAACAAGGCTTTCTGAGATGCCTCTGCAATGAGTTGATATAAAAACATATAAAGTACTGATATCATATAATACATCTAACACACTATAAACAACTGTCTGCAGAAGGGAAACAGAAAGGCTGCTGGGTTCTGATTACATTTCCTTGCCTGCCCTGGGTTGCTTAAAATGCCCCAACTGCTCATCCAAGCTTAATTGAGCAGCACAGTACAGGTAAAGAGGTAACTAGCAAATGTTCACAAGCCTCCCCCTAACATTTCTCTCCTGCACTTGCAATCTTCAGGAGTAATCAAGCCATAGGATGCTTTTCCAACAATTTATGCTGCCTGGCACACAACATTTGCATTAGCTTTCCCATGAAGCAAGCAGACCTGAGCGCCAACGCCCTTTCAAAACAGTGTAAAACCACCATACATCTTCTTTAGTGAGGACACCAGCAGACACCACTTAGCCCTTTTTGTTTCATACAGCTTGCAAGTATCTTGCAGCAGCTCCTAACCTTTGGGGTTATTTCCTTTTACAGCAGCCACTGCAGCTAAACAATTGCAATCTCCTGTAGAAAGCAGTTGGCAAGCTGTCAGTAGGAGAGGAATGATTTCACATTCAGCTTTTGATACTATAGGCCATAGATGGTGGCACAACAATAACTCACATGCAGCTAAGAGAAAACAAACTGCCTTCCCAGCTGCAGCACAAGAGAGTAGCCTCCAAACCCTGCTGGCACTGCCAGGCATCTGTCCAATTGATCTACCTCCATTCCCTGTGTTTCACCTGGAAATATGTCTGGTCTGGATGAATTACTGGCCATTGTCCTTCCCGTGTGCCTGTTTGACACATATCCAATTTCTTCTCCCTCCACTCAAGACAATGCTTCCTTTAGGAAGCATAATGTCTTGGGAATGCCCTGCCATTAAGGCAGCTCAAAGGCAGCTTCTTGGTCATTGTGACCCTGCAAGCTCCCTCATCTACTCTCCTTTTCCCAGTTGGAGAGCTTTTCTGTTCTTCACTTTATATCACTCCAAACCATGTCATAAGTATAACCTCCTCTTCCAGGATCACATCTGAGATTCCTGAGCAGTGATGAGTGCCTGTAGATGTTCCTCCGCATTCCGCTTGCTTTGTTCTGAATCCAGCCCTGTCCCTCATGTGCATAGATTTTATCTTGTGGTCTGCTGCATCCCAAATTTCATCATTTGTCATTCCTTGAAAATGAGTCATTCCCATTCCTGGTTAAGACAGGAACAAGACTTGCCCTCACAATGAAGGGTGGAAAGCTAGTCTCACTCAAAATGGAGCCCTCTTCAGCCCTTCAGACTGAAGAGAATGAAATCACTCCCTCTTTGATTCAGGAAAGGAGGAAATCCTCCAAAAGGCAGCAGATAAAATCTTTCTCTGCACTGGCAGAGCATCATCTAGGAAAGTTTCCACTATTTGTGAAGTATTTGATTTTATCAACATGTAGCATTTTTCATCCTTGGGAGCTTCAGATTCCTTACTGGGCTCTGAATTGAGTCTGTGATTCTTTCTGATACCTGCACCCAAATAAAATGCAAATTTTCCATAGAAGCCACACATCTTCAGTACAACGGGAAAACCATTAAAGAACATATGGTTCATTTTGGAAAAGAAAATGAATTACAGGATTAACAAAGGGTTGCTTTGAAAATTGCTGATGCTATCGTCCGAGTGCTGGATTACAGAGTAGTCTGAGAGAAATTCCAGCTCAAAAACTGCCAATGAAATATATCTCATCTAAAATGTGAATTATTGTTTTCAATTATACAGGAAAAATTCCAAAAAATTTCTGTAGGAGAGCCCCAGGTGCAAAATCCTGAGAACCATACTCATTCATGCTCTTTCCAAAGCTCAGCTGGGTTACATGGGAAGCATGTTCCCTTTGCCATCTCAGCCAGCCAGGATAAATGGGATTGAGCCACTTGTCCAGGCAGCCAGCTGGAAGCTCGGATTTTAATGTGGTTCTTCCAAGCAACATCTTACTTGGAAAAAAAGCTCCTGAAAACTTGAGGACTATGGTGTAAAAATTGAAAAGTAGATTTAAGAAACAGACCCAGAAAGTTGCGCTAGAATCCCTATGCAGGGCAAATGTGGATGCTGTTCTGTGGATGCTTTTCTGTGGATGCCAGAGAGCGACTTCATCAGGGACTGTAGTGATAGGACAAGGTTAAACAGGGTCAGTTCAGGTTAGATATAAGGAGGAAGTTCTTTACTATGAGGGTGCTGAGGCACTGGATGAAGGTTGATGAAGTGATGAATGCCTCATCCCTGGCAGTGTTCAAGGCCAGGCTGGACAGATCCTTGGGTGACATGGTCTGGTGTGAGGTGTCCCTGCCCGTGGAACTTGATGAACTTCAGGTCCTTTCCAACCCAAGCCATTCTATTATTCTATGATTTTGTGATTCTATAATACTGTGATGTTTGGCACCCATATCACTGGAAACCTAGCAGATTGAAATGATCACCTCTCTGATAACTTGACAGCTGGTTTCTGAAAGTGAAACTGGCACAGAGGTGAAATGTCAATGGTTTTAGGCACAGTCCAAATTACTGTTCCTCCTCTCCACACGCAGTCCAGTTCATTTGCACAAAAGAGACATGCTTTCTCTTAACAGCTACTTCTTCCTAAGAGTAAAGACATATGGTCAGTGGAACAACTGCTTTATCAAAGGTAAACAAATTCAGCTCTTGGTCTCCATCTAATCATTAATACAATGTTTATCCATCCCATGTTGCAAGAGCGTAATGTGTTCCAAATGGGAGTTCTTGAGAAAAAAAAAGCTTTTGTTGCCAACCCTTCTCCCTCTTCATGGCAAATACTTTCGTTAAGAGCTTCAGGAACTGGAGTTTCTCTAAGCACTATCCTACCAGCACAATCTAGCTCTTCCCCCCCATTTCAACTAAAATTACAGAAATCATGTGTTGCACAATGCAAAACACACTTGACTTGTCTCCTTTATAGTATGTGCGGAGGAAAGCCCCTCTTTTGCTTCCCTTCATTCCAGCTTGAGCCTTAGACATTCCAGTAAATATATCCAGTATTCGCACTGGAGAGAGACGTGAAACGCCTTCAAATCCTCCATGCTTTTCTCAATTAATTTGTACCAAAAAGGTCAATGAACACTTTATTTTTCTTCTATGGCTTGAGGGGGTGTTTGTTATTTAATGTTTATTGAGTAATACCACATTTCCTATTCCTGGAATCTTCCCATTCTTGCAATGCTTGTCTTAGTATGAGGGTATGTGCCATGTTTCCTCAAAACACAACCAGGCAGCCAGGCAGGAGAGAGACTGCAGGGTGAAAGCCAGTAGGTGATAGTAAAAATGAAATACCAAGATCAGAGCACCTGAGTGACACATGAACAAGATATAGGACCCCAGTTTTTCTCCTCCCAGTGAAAGACCTTGCTTGGTTAGATATTTGCTATTCTTTTCTATTGCCTTAAAGCATGGGCTCAAAGCAGAGAGAATAGAAGAGAGGAGCTGCCGCTGGTCAGCTTTGCACAGTTTCCTTTTTGCCAAACTTTTAATGTCCTAAGGAAAAAAATCCTTCATTGTTCAGCCTGCAAACTGCTGAGGGGTTCAACTCAATACCTATGTTCAAGAGGGCATGAAACAAAACACAGGGAAACACAAGACCTCTTGAGTCACAGACTTTCATCCTCTGCAGTTGCAGGCCCTAAGCACAGAATGATTTTCAAAACACACATAAATCATCTGCTTTTGCTTGCAAGGCAGATAGGAATTACCAATGTTGCTCTTAAGAAAAAAGATTAATGATTCTTTTTCTATTGCGGAGAGGAATGTAATCTATGAATAACACTGCAGTTCCTCAGATCACTCAAATGGAGTGGATTGTTATGCTTATTCTTAAAAATGTAACCTTTAGTCCAGCTTTAGATTCTTAAACCTCCAGCCAGTAGAGTGTATTAGCCTTGTTGACTAAATAAAGAGATAAACCAATCATATCAGATACCTCCTTTTGATCCAGACTTTTAGAGGCACAGCTAGAAATCACTTCTTCAAGGAGGTTTCATAGCACAGATTTTTTATTCTTCCAGCTCTCACCTGACCCACATGTAACGTTTCAGTCTCCTTCAACCCCTTCAAGCATGGCTGAAAGACCCCCATCCGATACGCCGTTGTGTTCCCACCACTGAACTTCAGAGAGCTGCATCCTCTCTGTGCCCTCCTGGTGCACCCTGATTTCCCCTTTTGCACACCACAACGACAGTACAGGCTTCTTTTTGCCAAATTGTCGTAGATCATCATACCCAGAAGTTAATTTGTAATTATTCCCATGTCTTTCCCAGATTAACATTTTTCCAGATGCCATTCCTGTGAAAATGACTTCAACAGGCAGTGAGGTGGCAGGAATAACCATAGAGATGTCATTGAAAGAATCCATTGCTAAAGCAAAGACCTAGAGCTTGAATGAAATCCCAGATAAATCCCCACTTCCACCAATCTTGTCCAACAACAGCAGTCAAGAGCATGCTGAGTCCCAGTCTCAAATCTTAACCTCAGATTTGTCATGCTATTGCAGAATTTAAAGCTACTGTGATCTATTATATCATATTAGGACTCCTGCACTTCTGCTAGAGATTGGAAAAATAACATGGGTTAACCCAAAAGTTTCAGCAGCCAAAAGGAAAACCAAATCAGTCTCAAAGCCTTCTCTTAATAGGCTTAGAGAAGGGGGAAACTGGGTGAGATATGGGCTTACCAAAAAGTAAACCATGAGTGCCATAGTGGAAAAGGAAACACTGTCTTCACTGTATAGCACTATCACACTAAAGCATGATCTTTCTCTTGCAGATCATGCAGACTTAGGTCCACCACATTTACCTCTCTGCCCTCAACAGCGAGTCCAGATGAACTTCTTAGTGCTGGCATCTGTGTCTTACAGGCAGTGGTTGATACTGACTGCCATAAAATTGTGATCCTGAGAAGCAAGAAGACATTGCCAGTTTAAATCAGGTCCAAGCCCAGTGTAAGGACCAGATTCACTCTGCATCCTCAATGTAAATGCACAGTCCTTGGAGAAAAGGTATGGAAGGAGCATTCTGTCCCCTGCTCACCAGGAGATACTCTAGCTCACACCTCACTCACAGCGGAAGTCATGGACCCCATGGCATACCATGTCTTGTCCTCCTACAGCTCCTCTCCACCTCCTGCTCCAGCCTCAGCCCCAGTGACAGCTCATAGGTCAGCCAGTCTCCATTCTCTAGCACAACCCTCTTGGGGACATGGAGAAGCCAGGGTGGTCCTGCCAGGAGCCTCGGGAATGCTGGGGATCCTGGCCCCACATAGCCCCCATGCTGATGGATGCTACAGGAGCAGGAGTCTTCTCACTAGATGGAGCTAGCGGATGGGTGCTGACAAGTCTGTCCTCCGTCCTGGAGGTGCCCCTCAGCCCGCACTACTAGGAGAGGGGATGCGATCCCATGCAGAGCCTCTGGCTTCTCGGTGCTCCTCCATGGAAAATGAGAGCTTTTGTTCAGCGTGGAGGAGGCGAGGTTTCGATGACTAACAGTTTGGTTAATGCAAATTCGGAAGAAGAAGTGAATGAAGTTTTCATAGAAGTTCTGGAGGCAATGGATTCAAATGAAATTGAGGGAATAAATAACGCTGCTACAAAGCCAGCTGCCTCTGGTATAGGAGGAGCCAGACAGAGGAAGAACCAGAATGGTGCTGGAAATGCTGCTGCCCACAAATGTCCCAGCAGCGATGAGGTAAAGCTCTGGAGTAAATTTCCATTGTCTTCCAAAAGCAAAGTAAACATTTGTGGGATTGCTCAACATCAGCTCTGTATGGATAGGGAAAGAGCAGAGGTACAGTAAAGGCCTAAACCAATACATCTATGGTGTCCAGAAATTGTGCAGAATTTCAGTCACACTTAAACCTGTTGCACATTATGCACTAGAAGGTGGTGCAGGTGAGGGACCACAATCCATCTCCATCCCTGCCTCACAACAGTGCTTTGCAAGGCAGCTTGATTGAACACCCAGTACAACCCAGAGTATACACTCTGCACTTTCTCTCCATCATGCCTCATGTCCCAGCCATCCTGGCTCAACATCTCACAGCAAGATCTCCTTCCCTAGGTGCCTGTTATGTCCACCCCAGCCCCCTGCTCTCACCTCTCACATAACACCTTCTTCTCCATGCTGGTGCTGCAGCTGCTCCTCCAAATCCCTTGCTGTCTGGGATGATTCCATATTGCCATCCCCACTGCTTTGGTAGATTGGAACCTCTGGGCCATGCCAAGATTTCAGTCATTCTGCTTTTGTAGTGCTTTGATGAGCGCTTTACATTTCAGACATTTTCACAGTTTCTGTTCATCTTCTCATAACTTCACTAATGTAGTTATGGTCTGCTTTTAAAATCAATACTTGTTCTTTGTTAAGTCTATTAGCAGAAGAAAAAATGGGATTCAATAGATAAATCTCAGTAGAAAGCCAGGTGAAAGCTTACAACATGACTCATTTACTGAGCTCAGACAAATCCCACTTCCTATCTAAGAAATCTGTGTGCTGGGCTGCATCAAAAGGAATGTGTCCAGCAGGTCAAGGCAGGTGATTCTCCCCCTCTGCTCTGCTCTTGTACCCTACCTGCAGTCTGGCATTCAGCTCTGGCAACACAAACAGAGACATGGAGCTGCCCAAGGGAATTCAGAAGAGGCCACAGAGATGGTCAGAGGGCTGGAGTAGCTCTGATATGGAGATAGGCTGAGAGAGTTGGGCTTCTTTAGCCTGGAGAAGAGAAGGCTCAGGGAGACTTTAGAGCAGCTCCAGTTCCTAAACTGGCTATAAGAGGAGAGAGGATTTTTACAAGGGAATGTAGGGACAGGACAAGGGGGAATGGCTTTAACCTGACAGAGGGGAGACTTAGATTAGACATTAGGAAGAAATTCTTCCCTGTGAGGGTGCTGAGGCGCTGGCACAGGGTGCCCAGAGGAGCTGTGGCTGCCCCATCCCTGGCAGTGTTCAAGGCCAGGTTGGACAGAGCTCAGAGCAACCTGGTCTAGTGGAAGGTGTTCCTGCCCATGGCAGGAAGCTGGAACTGGATGAGTTTTGAGGTCCCTTCCAACCCAAACCATTCTATGATCCTATGAAATCCGTTCTGAACACTGACTCATTTCTGAATCTGTATGTATTTTTTGATGATTTATGAGGAAATTTTAAAATTGGTCAGGAGGTGTAAATTGATGACTCGTAATAAAAACGAAGCACCAACCCTCACAGAGCATTAAAGACTGGTGAGTACTCCTGGGACTGTTCTTTCTCATATATTAAAACACCATTTCAGGGTTTCTGAAACAAGTCAGCATCTTATCAAGGACATAGGAAACGCTGGGTGTTACCCAGGCTTCAGTGAAATGAACATTCAGCTTTGATCATTTTTCAATAGGTTTTGTTTTGATGGCAAATACATGCCACAGAAAGGCAAGTGGATGGGTGGCTGTGGGCAGAAGGGTGTTGACCCCACTCAGTTCTGATGTAACAGCATTGTTCTCAGGTCTGGATTTCCTCCCTCCAGGACACCTACACACCTTCTGCATCACAGGTCCACAGAGGAAAACCAGGTGGCTCTTTGACAGGTTATCTTGGAAACAGTGAAATTTGGCTATATGAGCAAACAGCTCTTACTCAGGTGCATCCTAACCTGATCATCACTACCAGCAGGTCTCTGCCTCAACAGAGCACGCTCAGGTCTGGAAGCACCTAAATTAGATGAAGGTCTTATCTTCAGCAAGGCATCTAAATACAAACTGGTGTGGTTGATAAATGCAGCTTGCTAAGCCCACGCAGCCCTGCTGGCTTTATCATCCCTGTTTTCCATCACAGAGGGATTCCCACACCACTAAGCATTACACAGTGTTGATGTGTCCCTAGAAAGCATTTCCTCATGGTTTGAATCCAGAGGGTTATAACCCCAGCCTGTCTGCTGCTTCTGCTTATCCCTCTCTTTCCCTGTGGAAAGATGACCGTGCAGCAACAGTGGCTCAGGAAGCATGGGGTGATGATGTTTCTACATGCCTCTCCCGCTTCCCAAGCCCCCCAAAAAGCTATAGCATGACAGCCAGCAATATCCAAGCAGTCATCACCATCTGCAGACAGCTACAGCCCCCTCAGCTGGGCCCAGTCCAGTAGCCAGAAGCACCCATGGCAGTACTGGGTACCACCACCCACTCCAGTGCTGCATCCCCATCATCCCACCGGATACAACCACAGCAGAGCTCTCGGTGCCTGTGGAGGGGCTGGAGCAGGTGACACGCTTCACGCTTCACTGGCAGACGCTGGCAGCCCCATTTCAGACCATCCCTTTCCACGTGTCCCCCCATTCCTTTCTCACCCGCAGGCTGGCAGGGCAGCGCCGTCCCCTGAGCCCAGATCTGCCGCTATTAGTCCCCTGGCATATGGAAGCTGCGACGTCCCAGGGCGCCACTGCCCGCACGCGGAGCTTCCCTTCTGACACTCCTGCATTGAGCCCTGCCCATGCCGCTGCCACTGGGGGATGCTTACAAAGGGGAGAATGCTTCCTTTCAGCAGCCCGAGGTCAGCGCAGGGCTGCTTCGCTCACAGAGGTCAGTCATTAGGATGCTCGGAGATGGCTGGGATGCTTGGGAAGGGCAGGGTACTCTCCACCCCCCTGCTTCTCCCAGCGCTGTGCATTGTCACGATGATAAATGAGAGAGTGAGGTGGGGAAGCTCTTGACTGCGCGTGGCCTGGACCCCTGGGGGGTTGCAAACTACTGCAAAGCGGCAGCTGATAAAATGGTAACTAATTCAATTAGTGAAATTTAATTTAGGTGGGGAGCGGATGGTGGCTTTGCCAAGACCATATGGGAAACCAGTGGTGTTTCCATATAGAAGAACTTAATTTAAACAATGAACTCATGGGTCTTCATAACCCAGCAGCCAAAGAGCCCCCAGGAAGCCCTGGAAGGAGTTGTACTGATTAACCAGACAAAAGCCTGGCGAGTCTGGGCCAGGCAGGAGGAGGTGAGGGGGAGAGGGTAGCAAAAATGATCCAGGTTCAGATCATGAACGTGGCTGAGTTGAAAGAAATCCCTCCCAGTGTCAGAAAACAGTGTTTATCTCCTCACATATCCCCTGCCTGCTTCCTCCGAGCAACGTGATCCAGGATCGAACCCCTGCAGCCCAGCAGGAGACAGCAGGAGGCTTGGACGTGCGAGGTGAGAAGGAAGAGCTGGATACGTGCTCCTCATCAGTGGGGAAACCGCTCCAAGGAGAAACGCCAAACTTCTGCAGGGACTAATTAGAGTAAAAGGCTTCCTGTCCACCACAGTCCCTCCAAGCGCACAAGGCACCTGCCTTCAAAGTGTCTGACCTTTTGGGGTGGCGGAGTGAGAGGAAAAGGGAGCCTCGTGTCACTGGCATTTTTGGGAGGAAAAGGGAATGGCAGAGCCAGGGGAGAAGAACCAGCAATGGGGAAGCAGGGGTAGGAAGGGACTCCCTGCCTGCTCTAGGGGAATCATGTCCATAGGTCACAGCAAACCTCACCTTTCCTAACTGGAAAGGGATGCAAAAAAAAGGGAATTTGGTTTGGTTGTGGTTTGTTTCATTTGGCACTGAGCCCCTGCAGACCTTGGAAAGAGTCCTGTGATTGAGTCCTGCTAGCAAAAGCCTTCCCAGCACTGAAGCTGTGGGTGTAGACCTTCATGGAAATCAATTTCTAGGTTTGAAAACCTTGGAAGTCCTGCTCAAAAGGCTGGCATGCTCCCCCGGATAGGGAACAGAAACAATGCAATGTGATGAAAGCAACTGAACACCACAAACAGACAACTTGAGTAGCAAATAGCAGACACTTGGAGAGAAAATACTTACAAAGAAATGCATAAGTTGTTGCCCACAGCTGTACCGATGTCTTTTGGGAGCAATTAGGGCTGGGAAAGCTCTGGGAGAAATTCCAACTCAGTTCCTACCACATATGGAGAAAGCCCATCCTGTTGCAATACCAGTGCATCAAACGGTCCTGCTCCAGCATATGGCTGAGACCTGGTGAGATATGTCCAAAGCAAGTCAGGAGGATCTGCATGATCACCTGGTGCTTGAGTGCTCCCTCAAGATAGTGAGGGATTTGAGCACCTGCACTTATTCAAACAGGAACTGAGAAGGAAGATTTCCACAACTGAAAAGAGGGATCCAGGAGTTTTAGCCCTTCTTGTCCTGTTTTGTCTGTGAAAACTTAAGAAGCAAAGACATCTGGGGTTGCCTGGTAAACTGTGAGACAATGTGCTGGGTAACAACCACAAGTCATGTGCTCAGCACTAATCCTAGCTCTCTGTCCTCCTTCTAATGCTGAGCTGTTCTCTCTGCTGATTGCTATTTTGGACACTGGTCAAAGGCAATTTTTTAACAGAAACATATCCCCTGAGGAGCTTTTCATAGGTTTGGGGGATTTTTTTTGAAGGGGAGAAAACACAAAAACCTTCTGCAAACCTTTAATATTCTGCTATTTACTCCCAAAATAGCCAAAGTGAAAAGTTGTTCTGCAGTGGCGTTAAGCCACAGAGCAGGGAAGGAATGAAGGAAAAAAGAGCTGGATTCAAGATGTGATATAGGGAAAGCTTAAATGAGTCCCCAAACTGAGGAGGAAGTGCTATGTCTATGGGGACGGGAGAGAACAGAACATCCTCGGTGCTTGCAGTATGCTTGGGCTCCAGAAAACCCACCATGCGCAACACCATCAGTCTTTTGTAGTATTTGAGCATTCCCCTCTGCTATGTGCTTCCCAGGGATATTTGCTCCCATCTGACACTGAGCTGCAATGCCCAGAGGAAGGTGGTTGTGGTTGTGGCACATCTCACACACTTGGTGTAGCCCAAGTGGGACAGTGACTGTCACTGCCTGTGCTGAGATACTCCAGCAGGAGAAAGGTAAGGAAAGAGGTCAAAGAGAGGTACAAAGGGTGAAGAAAGGACTTTTTTTCTTTCCTGTTCTCCACCTCCTCATTTGCAGAGATCTCAAGCCATTAAATACTGTGGCAAGGTCTGACCTTGCAGGGAAGATGAGGTGGTAGCAGAGGCATACTGTCCTCAGCCCCAGAATGGCCTCTCCCAGCACTTACATCCACATCTGTCCTCATGCACAAGTCTGTCAGTGTCGTGGGTTTTTTTTTGCTACCATATTTCTTTGCATTAGAATCTTAGCATCATAGAATTGTTTGGTTTAACTGTGGAGGGTTTAATCCTCCCTGAGCTTCAGGTTGGACTGTCTCTACTTCTTCATCTAGCTGCTTAGGCTCAGAAATCATTAGTGCCAAGCAGGTAAAGAAGTAGTAAGCAAGATCTTCATCCGTCACACCAAACTTCACATAAGCCATGGAGGACCTTCTCTGTACTCCTTCTGTTAGGGACACCGCTGAATAGATACCACAGGACAGTTGAGACCTGAACTTGTGGAGAACCAGGAGGTGCAAAGGAGCAAGATAAGTCTAAAGATGTGGCACTAATGCTTAAAAGATATTAGTGACTGAATTATATGAGCCGAAGTATGAGCAAGTACACAGCAGAACTGCAAGATTTGTGCCTTTTCACGCTCTGGGCTATTTAAGTACCAGACTGATCACTATTTGGGCTGGCTACTAATGCACACCAAGTAGCTAATCTGACTACTCAGAGTCATTGGGACACAAGATGCGGCTATCAGCTACATGCTGAGAAGGAGAGGAAGCTCTACATAGAGATTACATCCCCAGAGGATCCCTTGCCAGAAGTAATCTTCCTTTGAGTGAGCTCATTGGCATCAGAGATGTTTTGTGCAGGCAGAAAGTTGCAATCTACCTACAAAGGCACAGGGTAAGAGCTGTTCAATACAAAACAAATGAAGAGGCACCTCAGGAAAAGGGACTGAGACAAAATGTATTGTGATCAACTCCTGCCATGTATAGACAATGAGAAAAAGAAGAAATGTGTCACTGCAATTGAACCCCTGCAAAGGAAATGTGGTGAAATTTGTCTTCAGCTACTCCCTCCTTGGCTTTGAGTGCACCAGCAACTGAAAGGTGGGCAGCTCTTCTTGGACACCCAACAGAACCTGTGTGGTAGCAAGGGTGCTCCTTACAAGGAACATGATAGATTTAAGACTCACAAGAGAGCAAGGGAAAATCCAGAGCGGGGCTTTCTGGGGTTTGTTTCTTTTATGCACCACTGGAATCAGGAAATATATCAATATGGAAGTTTAGAAATGATCTGAGGTTTCGCGGAACTTGCTTCAGAGTGGCCCAGTGCCTAATACTGCTGTAACTCACAAAGGTCACACACTGAAGTACGGATTTCAGGCAGTGCTCTGGGAATTTCAGAGAGCTGTTTAAAGGAACCCTCCAAGGGTTGGCCGAGGTACTGATCAGGATGTGCGGGAATCTTACTTCACCCCACAGATGCATAAAAATCAATTTGGTTGTTTGGGAACAGTCTGCTATGAATGCAGAAGCTTTGCCTGTGCTCATGAAATTCATTATCAGAGCAAGCTATGAACTTTCTTGGCCTGCCTGGAAAGCCATAAACTTTTTGAGATGGCTTTGATGCAAACATTACAAGTTTTAACTGGATTCACTAAGAAGTGAGATATGGGAAGAATGAGCTGGTCCTTTTCCAGTGTGTGATATGGACTGGTCACCCTCATCCACACCAAGAGTTCCTTAAGCTGATGCACCAACACAGCACCTGTGCTTGGCTTTTCTGGACCACTGTGCACCAGTGCAGGAAAAACTACAATCAAGAGATCCCTGCCTCAAACAGCTTCATCTTTATTGCAGCATCACTTTGAGACTTACTTGTAAGAAATGACATGTCAGAGTGCTAAATTGCTGTGGGCAGCATGCAGCAGCACTGATGCCTTTGTAAGCAGAGGGAAGTTGCATTGTGGAAGTATGGAGAAGGTCAGTGCATTCACAGTGACAAGAATACAACTATGCTACAATAGGATTTGGCAACAAATGCAAAGCATTGTTTGCTTTGCTGTTGTTGGGGGTGCAGAGGAAGGCACGATTTCTTGTGCAGAAGTGACTTTTCAGCTCAGTTCTCCAATCCAGATGGAAAACTCAGGGATGAATAAGGCTGTACCTTAGCCACTGGGTTTTCTCTGAATTGGGTTGCTTTGCATTTGGTTTTAGCTGCATCAGAAGTTGGGTTTGTTGGTTGGCTTCGTTGGTTGGCTTCATCATGATGTACTTATTTTACCTTTATCTCAAAAGTTACGGGTTCTCCCAGTCAAGCCCTGCATTGGCAGCTCTGTCCAACCATACCTGGCCAAAGTTCCTGGAGTGGTTCTTGGGGTGCACTTCCTTGGGTGGGAATCCAGGTTCTGCCTGTTTGAACTCCAAATTCAGGTAGTCCAGCTCAGATAAAGAGTTTGGGCTAAATTTTGAGAAGTATGCACAACTGCAGATGTAATGTTTCAGACTGCTGAAACAAGGAAGAACAGTTTCCGCCTGCCTCAGTGGCAGGAGATAACTTACTCTTCAGTAAGTCTCATTAAAAGTACCATTCAATCTGGTCAAAGCTTAGTATGTGCTCGCATACCTCCTTGCTGATTGTTGGGAAAACCATGCTTGTCTTCAGGATCTCCACTCAGGCTGTGGGGATGATCATTCTTGCATGGTGCTTTAAAAGACAAGCACCAGTCTAATAAACCCAGAACTTTCCTTTCATGGAAACTATGGGCTGGCATTTCCCCAATTGCCCTTTTTGGCTGGATTTCCCAGACCTGACTCCTATGCCCAGGCATAACAAACCTTGCAGGTGTTCCAAAACCTTTCTCTTGGAATGACCTCATCACATCAGCCAGCAACTGCTCTGGTGTGATGTTCAAGGCATTTCCTGAAACAAAAGGACATTGTCATAGCCAGGGCCTTGTACAATGCACTCCACAAAAGGAGGGAAGGAAAATAAATATAGAAAATTGAGGAGATATTCAGAGTTGTGAGAGACACAACGAAAGGAAAACTGCCAGGAAATGACTCTACAATGTGACCAAATCCAGACTCCTTGGTCCATAATACTTATTCAGGTCACCACCACTAGCAGCGGAACTGTGAGTGCACAGCACCCCTGGAAATGGGGGCAACCCAGCCAGAAACAAGTGAGAACCTTTGCACTGAGTTTGAGAGCCAAGTTCTTGTTTTAATGTCTAAATAAAGCCTTAACCTATAGGCTTTCAGGTTCTGAGCCTGGTTGTGTGCAGTTAAAGCATCCTTCTCTGCAAATATTAACAAACATATACCTGTACTCGCATATTCCTGTTCACTGCGCTCAGAACCAGAGGAGATGTCAATACAGCCCAAGCCCATTTATGAACTTCTCATCTGGTCTAGGCAAGTCATCTTTACATTCTCTAAAGTCAATGGAAGGAAAAAGAGAGCTATTTCCAAAGGTTAATTTATCCCACCCCAAGATAAATGGTGTTAGCAGGGCAAGGAGAGGTTAAACTGCTATTTGAAGATGCCTCCATGGTCTACCAGGAAGTGTAGACAACTGACTTAGACTAAATACCAATCAGACAAATAAAAAATGGATGAGTCTCACCATCACAGTCTAAACTGATAATACAATACAGATGCGTTGAGCAGTTAGTGACCAGATGGTGAATTTATCACACTACAGAGTAGTTTCTTATAAATACAGGCTGATGAAATAGCTGATTTGCTCAACAGACCACCTCAGCTTCATTACAAGAGTGAGTCTGGAGCCATCGCAATTTGTCACAGGGCCCTGTGCATATTTTTAGCAAGTCTGATGGTCTGGAAATAAAAGATTATGTGCAAGCAATAATTTTTGCTCAATTAATCTAAGGTTTTCTGTACAGAAAGAGAATCCTAGAGTCCATTTTTTCCACACTATGCGCAGGGAAATTGTATTTAATACCAAATTACATTTAAATGAACAAAACCACTATGAGACTACAATACATTAAGACTACTAAAGATAGCCTCTCCCATCTATTCCCCTGTGCCTCTGGAGCAATGGTTTTATTTTGAACCAGTAAAGCATATTTTGCTTCAAGCCTCTTGGGGTCAGGGAGATACCAACATGCTTCAACAAAAACTATTTTGGGTACAGTGGTAACCATGCAAATAAAGAAGAGGGTGAAAAATTAAATAAATAAATACATACATACATGCATACATACATAAAAAAGAAGGGCTGTGTAATTCATCCTACCTGGTGGGAGCAGCTCTTACAGCTTGAACATGGGCAACCCACAGCCAGCATCTTCCAGGGTAGGACATGAATCAGATCCAGACCCATGACTCATTGTGTCTCCCTTGCTGCCCAAGGCAGAGTCATGGCAGATCCTGCTGCCTCCCAGCCCTGCAGTGTGCATCCATCCCATGGCCTCAGCTGCCCCACAGCTCAGAGCAGGCACTGTGACCCCAAGACCTGCTCACCTCCCCATGATGCACACAGCAAGCACACAACAGTGATGTCACCTTCCTCACACAGTTATAGGACATTGCACAGGGTCAAGCCTTCTGGAGAGCAAAGCCATAGCGTGGATGATCCCACGGGATCACAACACGACCTTACACAGCTGCAAGGAGACATTTTGGATAGGGGACAGATTGCCCTCAAAGCACCAAAGGAGGTGTCCTTCAATAGAGGCATGCCTTTCAGTGGAAGATCCTCTGTGAACACCATACCTGGTCATTTGTATGCTGCTCTTATTTTCAGCAAAGGGCAGGCCGCCTCTGCCCCACCATTTGCTGAGGACATCTGGGCAAGTGCTGCGGAGCCAGATCCCCCATAAATACACCTTCACCAGGTCCAGCTGCATTCTGGGAAAGAATCTGAAGATATGCATGGTCATCCGCATCCATAGAGGATCTTTCTTGATATATGCTGCCTGCCCAGGGACTTTTCCACTTAAGGAATTTTCTCCAGCTGTGTGGAAAACCAGTAAGAGCAGGCATTTATCCAGCATTTTGAGAAGTTGTGCCTGCGTTAGTAGCTGGCATTGCTTCATAAAACAAACATCATGTTGAAAATAATGTAAAAATTCTTTGGTCTATTCATCATTTAGTTTACATAACTTTGTCACTTTTGAAGGGTGTATGCAATGCCAGAGCTCAAAAAAGTGACTCTTTGTGGGGAAAAGCAAATCAGTAACTCAGGTAACTGCTGATTACACCTTCTCTGTCTTGCTCACTGAACCAGTGGCTTACTGTTCTTACAATGGATCTGCTCATGAAATCATCCATCCATTCAAATTTGGACATTCCTCCCTCTCTGCCCCCCCCCTATGGAGCTTTTCTTCATAACAGCCCAAAGGGGAAGAGCCTAGAGGAGTATCATGAGGGTAAGAATGAAGATGCGTTAGAGATTTTGAAGATAACATTTGAAGATCAGGGGACATCTGGGCTACATAACAGGACTGTCAATTGTAAAGCCCTCCAAAAGCCATTCTAGTCCTGAGGGCAGCTCCCACTGCTACTTCTGTTCAGACCATCTCTTTGCTGGTGTCCCATGCCTGGCAGACCTGGGACTCAGAGGAAACCTCAGGAAGCACTTGGTGAACTTTCCTACTCTTTGATGGCTGGTTTGGAGAAGAAATTTTCCTGTGGACAGAGGATGCGTTGAAGGATGAGGTCTGATTGTCCTCTAGCCACGGGCATTAACAAAGCAACAAAAGGACCTGGGCTTTGGTGCTTGTTTTCTATCTTGACCTACAAGTTTCTGTGTGGCAGGGTGGCTTCTGAGGGATGCTCTAAGGTCTGGAATTTGGATGGTGAGAGGGGTAGGTGCAATGAGAAGGATGATGAAGAGACAGAGCCTCCTGTTATAAAGCACAAAAGAGACTTAAATGACTGGTCTGAGTATTACTCCCTACTCCTCCCTGATCTTTATCTCTCTTAAGCACATTTAAACAAATGTCTACTCTTTCCATTACCTCCTGCTACAAAGAATTTCATGAATTAGTGACAAAATATCTCGAGACAATGTGGCTCAGTCTCAACCCAATAATACTCTTTTGGACACCAGTTTTTAACATTTTCACCACAGTTCCATAACATTTTCACACATTTCCAATTGTAAGTCACACCAACACCTTTCTCCTTCTGAAACTGTCCCATACATTGCAAGTCAGATGTCAACCTCTTCACCCATCTCAACACATTTTCTTTGCAGTCTTGCAAACAGTCCAGTATATACTTATTGGTGACTTCAACTACCCAGACATTTGTTGGAAGAACAACACAGCAGCTCATATGTTATCCATCAAGTTCCTGGAATGCTCAGAGGACTGCTTCTTCATACAAATGTGCCAACCAGGAAAGAGGCACTGCTGGACTTGCTACCAAGAAAAACTGCTCTTATCTCAGTTAGTGATAGCCTTGGCTGCAGTAATCACAATATCGTGGAGTCTGGGAGACTGCTAAACCCACTGAAGGTTAGTACTACGACAAAGGGATTAGGCTTCAGAAGAACAAACTTCAGCTTGCTCAATCCCTATTCATGGAAGGGATTCCACAGGAAGCTTCATGGAGGATAAAGAACCTAGTGAGTGCTGAGAGATTTTCAAGAGCGATGTCCTGAAAGTGCAAAAGCAGTTTAAACCCTGTAAAGGTAAGAGAAGTAGGTGAAGTAAGAAATACCTTTGCAGGATGACCTGAATAGGCCGGAAGATTGGGCTAACAAGGACTTACAAAGTTCAGTAAGGTCTGCGCTGGGGAAAACACAATCCAGGAGTGCAGCACAGCTGGGACCTGCCCAGCTGAGAAGCAGCTCTGTTGGAAAGGGAGCTGGGGGTCCTGGTGGACAACAAGCTCAATAGGAGTGAACAGTGTGCTCCTGTGGCAAAGAAAGGCAATTGAGTTACATCAACAAGGGCATCACTACTAGAGACAAGATGTCATTGTCCACTATACTCAGAGCCTGTCAGGCCACACCTGGAATACTGTGTTCAGTTTGGGTCCCTGTTATAAAACAAGAGTTGAACAGACTGGAGAGGGTCCAGAGAAGGGCTGCGGGGATGGTCAGAGGACTGGGAAACCTGCTGTATGAGGAAAAGCTGAGACAACTGGCTTTGTTCAGCCTAGAGAAAAGACGGCTTGGGGAGATCTTATCACCATGTTCCAGTATTATAGAGGTGGCTACGAAGAAGATGGAGATTCTCTTTTTACAAGGAGTTATATAGAATAAACAATGGGTAATGGGCACTCCTGGGGAGATTCCAACTGAACACAAGAGGAAAATTGTTCACAATGAGAACAATCAGCCATTGGAATCACGGGAAGTGGTGGGTTCCCCAACATTGGACACTTTTAAGATGCAGCTGGATGGGGTGCTGGAACGTTTACTCTAGGTCATGCTTTGCCAAGAAAGGTTGGACCAGAAGACCCTTGAGGTCCCTTCCACCTCATATTCTATGGTTCTATGATACATGTTATTTAGTCAAGCTAACAGCAAAGTATACAAATTACATGCGTCATTGTGTGTCTCTTTCATGGCTTCACTCTCCTTTTGACTTCTGCTGGAATACATCTGCAGAAACTTTTCCTTACTCAGAAGTAATAAACTGATGGATGAGAGAGAAGAGCCAGGGAGTGTCTGTCCCCACAGCCTTCTTATTGTTTTTGCTTCTTTGCCCTCATGGATTTTGCTTTTCTTCACACCCCTATTGACAAGAGCCAGTGTGGAGGGCCAGACACAGGGCTGCAGAGGTTTAGACACACCGCAGCAGAGGAACACTTCACACGTGACTGTTTAACCTCACACAACCTGCTGACACCCTGCCGCTTCCTGCAGGCAATATGGGAAAAGGGAAATGACTCCTGCTCTGGTTGGCCAGTTTCACCAGTCAGCCATCCACTCCCTTGGCTAGTGCATCCCCATGCAACAGAGCGTGCTCCCAGACAGGCTCCCTGTTCCGTGTGCCCAGGAGGAAAGCAAGCAAGCTGCGACACCACAGAGGTGGTTTCTCCACCAGCAGCATTCCCTAGAAAAGGCCATGAGTGTCCCTGGGGCTCCCTTTCACTGATACCACATGCTCAATGAAATGGCTGAAAGCTGTATTTTGATGATGAAGAAGCATGTTCTGCTCAATTTCACTTCCAGATGTAGAGCCTAATGACACCTTCAGGGCATGAAACAAAGCCACCTTTTCTCAGGGCTGTCCTGGGCTTGCATCATTCTTGGGGAAAAAAGACCTCAGAACATGACAGCACTGGATGAGCCCAGCTCAAGGCTGCAAAGGAAACCTTTATCTCTGACCTACTCCTCCTGTCTTGTTGACCCTTCCCAAACTCTGTGATCTTTGCATTTCCCTTTGGAGATAGATCATATTTTGTTAATTTGCAGTAAATCTTTTCCCCATTTCCTCTGTTTACACTAGGTGGATTCGGTGGTTTCCATCGCTGTGTGACGCAGCACTTGGCACATGAGCACGACCCATACCATTACTTCGCTGTATGCATTGCTGACGCTCCTGCTATAGGAAAGGAAGGTAAAAGGGCTGGCTCCACACTGTCATTTCCCTTCACCCTCTTGCACCAGCTCAAATAGAAAATGCAGCCTGCATCCCTTGGTTCCGTCTTCCTTCAAGCAGGATGGTCCCAAATGCTAGTTCAGCACAGCTCAGATGTATTTCTGCCAGACAAGCATCACAGCTTCCCAAGTACAGTTGCTCCATGTCTTGTCTGCTTCTAGTGCCATGAGTCTTAATTTGAGAGGGCACTGCAGCTTGGAAAAGAGAAGTAGTTGGTAACATCTCCCTCTTACGTCAGGAGAAGTGGAGGCAAGTACCTGAACCCAAGGATGATGGATGTACCTACTGCACCCTGGCTGTAAGTTTGGGGTCAAGATTCTGGTCTTCTCACTGTGCAGACACCCTCTGAGACCCTAAAGTAAGCAGCCTGCGCCTTACCCTTGGGCAAACAATGCCTCAGATCCCTCTTCTCTCCACAGAACACAATGGTTACAGCATGGTCAGGAGCAATAGTGACAGGGGATGAACCCAGCCTATGAACAGGTGAAATGCATGGCAAGGCACACAACCTTGCTTTCCCCAAGGCTGAACTTTGACTTCAGTGCCATAAAGCAAAGCCATCAGAGCTCAGTTACAGATATTAGTCCAGGCCTTCCCCAGAGGGCTGGGGGAGCAGAGGGCAGGCAGCGATCTTGCCCATATCCCCAGGTAGAGGAAGAGGTCCTCTTCTTGGGGTGAATCACAGAATTACCATCTGGTCTTTAAACCTCTAGTAAAGCCTCCTTATTCTCATATCTCTCACACTCTCAAGTATTGCTCCAAAATAAGAACAGAAAATATAAACGCAAAGGACACTTTCTGCTGTCCTCAGAGACAAAGAAAGCCACTGAACTTTCAGCACAGCATCTCTCCTCTGCCTGCTGCTCCTCCTTGCAGGGCTTTGGGTCCCTTGCTGAGAGCAAACACCTGGCATGCACTTTTAATTTCTTGGCTTTCTATGGCTTGAGTCCCAACCTTGATGCTGTTTCAATGTCATTTTTCTTGTGCACTGAATAGCAGGCCTGGAAAGCTCCACCTCACTACGGGCAGTGTGTGCAGGAGGATCCTGCCATACCCGTGCCAGCAGCTTTTCTTCCTAAGAACCTGGTCAGTGCCAATCCCTGAAGGCACTCATTGCAGCAGGTTTAGTGTCTCCATGGAGATCTCCACAGCTCCCTCTCCACAGTCCCTCCTTCCTCTTATAGCTTTCTGTTTATTGTAAACAGCATCCTCATCTCAGCTGGAGCTGGTAGCTCTTGGCTTCTCCCTGGTCACCTGCCTACCCAAGGCACCCTGCAGTTTGCTGTTGCCTGGGAAAACAGCAGTGCCACCCCCTGAAAATAACCTGCACATGACAGAGGGCTCTTTTCATTCCTGGGTTGTTATTTTCAGTTTTCTTTTCCCACCCCCCTATTCTCAGATTTGCCTGGATCTCTCATGGCAGCTGCAGCATCGCACTGCCAATAAGGTCTGTGTGTTTTTACATGAGAGGAGCCTGTAGGAAGAAGGCTTCTGGCTGCAACATCTAAGCCCCACTCCTTCCTCCAGGCACATTGCCCCACCACAGGAAGGGCACTGGTGTGTCCAAGGCTGGGTTATTGGGTAGCTGTACAGCTTTTTCCATCACCCACATCCACAGCATGCATTGATCCCACTTGAGCAATCAGAAAAGGGGTCAGAAATTTCCCCAAGTCCTAAGGATTCACCTGCTTCCTCAAGCTCCATATAGTCCAAAGGTCCAATTTCCCATCCAGTACCTTCCTTCCACCTTCCAATTCCCATCAGAGATTAGGGAGCCCTGTAAGGAGCTCCATCTCTGTTGTGCTCCCGCAGTGGCAGTACAACCCTACCTTGCCTTAGTGTGGTCATGAAAACACCCATGGCTGGGAAAAGTGTTCTCTCTGTAGGACTTTTTGAAAGAGATTTGGGAAGAAATGTAGAGGAGCAAATGCACCCATGTTCCTTCCTAATCTATCGCCTTTCTCTTTAATGCAGGCAGCTGGCACATCCCCGCATACTCCTGACACTATTTTGAGGCCATATCTTCACACTGATGAACCATTCCCAAACAATTTCTCCAACATATTTGGCACAAATAGGCTTTTCTCTGACATGTCTGTACAACAGTACCTACTGCTCACTGCCAGGATGTTCTTTGTACTCAACCTGGAGGAAACCTGCCTCTCCCTTTCTTCAGGAATGTTTCTGACAAGCTCAGCTCCCTGTCCCCCAATCCAGGCAGGGAAGAAATACTGGGGGCTCTGGGGGACCATGCTGGGAAGAGTACAAGCACCTAATGCTCACGTTGTAACTAGTCTTCAGGTAACCTTGGATCCATCACTTCATCGCTTGGTTCCTCAATTTCCTTCAATGAAGCACAGAAATGGCACTGGTCTCCTTTCAAAAGTGTTTTGATGCCTTTAGCTAAACATAAGCTAAATAAGACTCTGTAAATGGATGAGAAGTTGCATCTGTGTTTTCCTGTAATAGGCAATGGCTCAAACCAGTTATGGCAAACATGACTTCCAGTTTCACCCTGTTTGACATCATCCAGCCAGCTCCCAGAGGGGCCTGCTTCTGACCCACAGGTGTGTTTACCTAGCCTGAACATGGGTCACAGAAATGCAGATTGACAAAGCACAGCAGCAGGGAGACTTGTGCTGTGCTTTATGAAGGGGTACCCATCCCACTACCCAGTACACACCATAGGTTACTAGACACCAAGTGTTACATGAATGCAGAAGTACCCCATAAAACATGATTATGATAAAATATAATCTGTGTGACAGGGATGAAGCCATTCCAGTTGTTTCTGAATGGGATTTGCACAGAAAGAGATGCTGACAGACAGAAATTAGTAGATGCTGGCGGCAAACAAAGTTCTTCCTATTAAACAACTCCAGAAGGTCTGGAAGAGCCTACCAGCATTCAAGAGCTGCCTCCCACTAAGTCAAACAGAAACGCTGTTTCTCATTTCATGTCTTTTGTGACCAAAAGGTTCAGGGGTAGTTTATGTGCTTCAGAGCTCCAGAGGCTCAAGTGCTGCAGGTCCTGCCAGGAGGGTTGGATCACGGTAAGGATCAGAGTCTTCCAGATAGCTAGAACAGGCAGATGATCAGTTTCTCATACCAGTGTCAAACCTGTGGGTAGTTCTCCCCTTCTGCAGCTTGTGCAGCCTTTTGGTGCATAAAATTAGTTCAGGTACTCACATAGTGATTCCACATCCTTTGTCCAACTTATCTCTGTTGTCCCAGCACCACTGCTGCCTGTCAGCTCCTCCATTATATCTGCCCTACAAAAGCTACAGATACTCTCATTCAATGTAAAAAAAGGCAAACAAGAAGACACAATGCCAGCAAAAAGTCAAATGGAGGAGCTCCTCCACATCTCTGGGGGAAACCCAACACTGCTTTTGGAAGTGTGATATGAAGGTCTTTCTTCCACCCTCACATCCTCGCTCTTACAACAGTCTCACCATTAAGGTTAGGAAGTTTTTCCAGGGAGGAGAGAAAAAATTGAGGCATTTCAGTCCCTTTTACCTCCAAGTTGAAAATAAGCTTCCCTACTTTTACTGTTCAAGGTAGATTTCTCCTGGCTTTAACCTAGTATTTTTGCCTGATCTGTACTCACATCTACGACACAGGGTCAGCATGTTCAGTTAAAGCCAGTGTTAACCAATGAAAGCCTTTAAAGGAGAATGCTTGGATGTCAATAGCAACAAAAGCAAACCCCAGAATTTCACAGTGTCAGAAATAAGTTTTCTTTGACATTAGCTGACTTTATTGGTCTGGAGGTTTCTTTTTTTTTCTCCAGGGAAGTTGAAGCCTGCAATGATAGCGCTCCAACTGCACTCCTATGGCAGATCATATAGCATAAGCTCTGCTCAGCAAACACTAATATAGACCTCAGTGAGCCTGAATGATGCAATACTCCAAGCTCTACATGATACTCTGGACAGTCAGAAGCTTTTCTGCACTGGTGCACTGCAGCTTTTCCCACAACCTCCACTCAGGAGAGCAGCAGTCAATGGAGGTGGTGGGAAGCAGGAGAGATAATGCTGACAAGTACCAATACTGATGGCTGGGCAAGTCAGGTCCTTCACTTACTCTAAAGTAGGCCCATAGTCCAGTGCCTGATGGGATGAGCATCTCTGCCAGCCAGTCTGAATGGAGGGCAAGTCATTGGGGGGTTGGAACTAGATGACCTTAAGGTCCTTTCCAACCCTAACTATTCTATGATTCTGATGTACTAGCCTGGTTGATCCAAACTGCACCATTTCATAAAGCAATTCCATCTGTTGTACATGGAGAATTATCACCTTCTGGCAGAGAAAAAAGTTAAAAGAATGGACATACAAGTGAAGCACAGGTACCAAAAATGGTGAAAACTTATGAGATCACCTTGTTCTTTCCCCACGCTTAGTCAATACAGGATTGTTCCCTGCTGGACTCCCAAACAATGCCATTTAACCTAGATGCAATCATGCTGCAGGAACCGCCAAACACAATGCAATGAAGAGCAGAGAATGAGCTCATATGAGTTAATCCAATTCCTGCAATAAAACAATCCAGGGTTCTGCTCTCCATCCTGCAATGTTCTCTGGAGCCAACCTTTCTGTACATATATACTAACACTCAAACAAAAGCTGGAGCCACTGGTGGGCTGCTGAAATAACCTGGAGCTGGGAAAATGAAGCACAACAATATCCACAAATATTCTTGCTAGTAAAACCATTGCTTTGTTTAGGTGGAATCCATAAACCTTGCTATTCACAAACATTTATGGAGCAGAGCTTTATTTCCAAGAATGCTCATGGAAAGGAAATCCATTGTGTAGGCCAACATGAATAGACCCTCGCATTTACAGTTTGTATGGGAAGCACCCAGGTGGCTAGTGAGAAAATAGCTTCTTATCAAATAAAATAATGCATTACAAAGAGCTACCGATGATTCCCAAGCAGTTAGAAGGTATCCCATTCTGTGAGGCATACGTCACCCAAACAGGAGTTTAAAACAATGCTGCAGACCAAGCACACTGCAGGAATGGCCAGCCACAATGTGGCAAGCACTGTCCATGGCCCTCAAAATCACAGAATCATGGGATAGTTTAGGTTGGAAAAGACCTTAAGATCATCTATTTCCAAGACCATCCACTGCCATGGGCAGGGATGTCTTGCACTAGACTATGTCACCCAAGGCTCTGTCCAACCTGGCCTTGAATATTGCCAGGGATGGAGCATTTACCACTTATTTGGGAAATTTGTGCTAGTGCCTCACCACCCTCACAGTAAAGAACTTCTTCCTTATCTCTAACCTGAACTTCCCCTGTTTAAGTTCAAACTCATCACCCCTTGTCCTACTACTAAAGTCCCTGATGAGGAGTTCCTCTCCAGCATCCTTGTAGGCCCCCTTCAGACACTGAAAGGCTGCTATGAGGTTTCCATGCAGCTTCTCTTCTCCATGCTGAACTGAGCCAGTTTTCTTAGCCTGTGTTCTTACGGGAGATGCTCCAGCCCCCTGATCATCCTCTTGGCCCTAAATCCACCATCAACTAAACCGTTCACGCTCACTATTTCCAAGATATGTCACCTTAGAAGGTGAAACGAAGCATCACAGATATTCCTTGGACTGATATCTTACAGTATATTATGCATAATAGACCTTAAACAAAAGGGTTAGGATTTCATCATTGGGTTCACCAAAGCATTTTCCTGGAACTGGCCTGGGTAGCAAACCCATCTCCTCCTCCTTCTTAAAAGTCATGTAGCTGATAAAAAGCAGATAGTCTTTCATCACTATTCTGTATGCATAATTAGTTTTATTTTACGGGGCAATGAGTTCTTAGTTAGCAAGTGCACATACACATACACAAAGAGCTTGTTCATTTCTGTGATGGATACCCAGAAACACAATTCCTCAGCCAGAGTTAGGGCAGCAAATATATTTTTATAACTTTGATACCAGAATGCAACAGCACACACAAAAATACATCCACCAAGTGCAACCTATTGTAAACAGGAGCATAAGTAAAATAAGCAAATACATGTCATTTCATCTGGGTCACAAGTTGACTCAATGTGACATTTCCTTTTGTAGTGAAGAACGCTGGAGAAAAAAGAACCTATTTATGCTTACTGGAATATATTTGGGCAAGTTTTTTCCTAGCTCTCTTCGTTATTTTTGAAGTCAACCTGTCTAAGAGTCTAGAGGCTTTTCTCCTTTCAAGGTCAAGATTTTCTTCCTACTTGATCTCACAGGATTATATAGATCATAGTCCTGCATCCTTAAAAACACCATTGCTGTACAGCTGTGATCAGTGACCTCACCATATGATTTTGCCCCAGGATCAAGTAAGAGACTCGGCTGAAAGCAGTAACTCTGAGTTCAGAACTATGAGCTTGCTAAAAGCATCTGAGGCAACGTCCATTTCTCCCATGTTTGCTTTCTCCTCCTGAATGATGCTTTGCAGCTGTGTCTCTTCCAGCAGGGAGGCAGCCAGGGCTCCCTGGGGAGCCCATTTACACTGCTGCTCTTGAATGGCTAAAGTGGGAACACGCGTCCTGTGTCTCTAGATACACACGCTCACACACAGAGCCCTGTGAAGCCCTGTGGGTGGTTTTCATAGAAGAGAAAATGTTGGCTAAAGCTTCCCTTTCTCTGCCTGCCTTGTATAGAGTGAATGCAGCACTGATCTAGGACACATTCCTTGTGCTTTCGGAGCTGGGCACAGTGCTGTGGTCAGGACTGAATGTACACATGAGGATTAGTGTGCTGGAGGTTACCTACACCAGAGCAAAAGGAGAACAGAGGTAGCTACTCAACCCCTCATGCATATTTCCATCTGGAGCACTCAAAGTTCCATGCACAGGGAAGAAGAATCACAGGAAGGGATAGGGAAGAAAGAAGACTGATCTAGTCATCCAGCAAGCTAGCTGCCTGCAGGGCATGCATTTTGAATTCCTGGTCAGGCTAGAAGTGTCACAGCATCCTACACAAAGTCTCTCATTTACCCTGAGCAGCAGTGTGGCAAGCACAAATAACAGGGTCTGAAATCCTACTGAGAAAGCCAAGCCTTGCTCTGGGCTGGGCACCCCTTTGCCCTTTGGGAAGGTGTTAATGCAAAGTCAAGGCTCATGGTGGAATACCATGCATCTCTATGTTGAGGGAGCTGGAGGAATCAAGAAGTAGGCTTTTGTTTTAACAAGGAGATGAGGGAACACTAGCCAAGAAAAGCAGCTCTCCAGAGCCCACTGCCCACAGAGTGACACTGCAGCACTGAGCAAATGAGATTATAGTCATCAGCAGCTCATTAACCCTGTGAGAAGGGCAAGAGTAATCAACTTTGCTTAACAAACAAGGGACCTGAGACAGGTCAAGTGCAACTACATCAGTGCTGTGTGCAGCACAGCAAGTCTCTGCCCCAGGTGTCCAGGGTTCACACCAGGCTGGACCAACAGGATGACCCATCAGCTTCAGCCCTCTGGGCAAAGCCATCCCTATAGACACCAAGTAGAGAAACAAAGAGGACCTGCGCTTTAAGGCTGTTGTCTGTGCATCACCAACTCAGCTGTCATGCACAGGACTCCCTGCATCACCCCAGTGCTGCCTTTTGTGCCCCTGGTAAGGGGCTCCTCAGGCTCATAGCTCAGTGTGGCTGCAAGGTTGGCAGGAAAGGCTGACCTAACCCTGCACCAAGCAGGCCCTCAGACCTGTTGTCTTGAAATCAGGGTAATGATGGATGCCTAGGATGTTTCATCATTTCCCAGCGCTGTTATAAGGCCCACATTTAAACCTCATCAAAAACTTTTTTGTTTCTTTTCTGATTTTTATCTGCCTGGATTGCTGGTCATACCTCCCTCAACCTTTGTTCTCCTGTTATTAAACAAGTGGTCTATTTTTCTGAGAATGAGTAGTGCTGAAGAATAAACTTGTTAATTAACCACCTGCATTAGCGGCAAGACCTCAGTAAGGTGTTTGCCACTTGGGATTCCTCCTTTGCATCCTTTCCATCCCTCTCCTGCATCCACCCAGGCTCCATCCCTCCCTTCTCAGCTTTTTCCCACACTTGCCACAGGGTCAAAGAAAGGAAAGGCTGGATGAGTCAGCAGTAGGAATCAGGGCAATGAGCTCCCAAATGCATTTGACAGAGAGGTTAAGACAAGAAGGTTAAGAGGCTGAAAGGTTAAGATGCTGAGGGCCCTGGGCCGAGTTTAAATAGAATCCCTGGGCCCATGGGTATGGGGAAGCTACAGGCAAGGCTGGTTGGGGCCATCAGAGCTCTGTGGTACCCTCAGAGCCTGGCATGGTCACCACCTGGATCCTTCTATCAGCCTCTCTTCCCAGAATAGCATCTCCTTCAGACAGGAGCCATATGTCCTCCTCATGCAAGGGCAGCGCATCGCACCCAGATGAGCGCAGTGTGATTTTGACTTTTACCCCTCTTCATTTTCCATAATTTCCTTCTGTTAATGTTTTTTCCAACATTTGTGCAGAAATTAATACCCTGATTTTCCAGTCTTGACTGGGATTTTTCCATCATTGCTGCAATAAGAGTTTATAAAACTAGTGGTAACCATACCATCATTTGGAAAAGAGACTGTGCACAACAACTTGCATGTTTTGGTGGCTAACATAATAATGCAGCAATTACAGCCCTGCTTTGGGTCTGGTCCAGCTGTTTGTCCAAGAGGTCTCTAGGTGCAGCTGCTCTCACCACCAGACCCAGATCCTTTTAGTTACTGCTGAAATTGTGCCATAATCCTGCTTACAGATTTTGTTTTTCTTCCTTGAAAGCACCTGCTCAAGTTGCACAGTTATTAGATAGTTTGGGAAAGCAAAAGCCAAAGTCTTCTTTCAGGCATTTCACAGAGTGAGGTGAGCTCTCATATTAGTAGCCTCTCTTTTGTAAGATATGCATCTGCTCCTCACACTTGTGTTATACAGGACTCTCAAAGCGGGCAGCGTGAATTAACCTGTCTCATGCATATAGGCTGGCTTAAGAGAATGCATATCTCTACAGCAGTGAGTAGAATGTAAATATCTATAGGGCCTTTGGCAGGTAACTTGGATAAAACAAAGAGGGAGAAGATGTGCTTCTCTCCTGATGGGATTTTCTCATCTTCTCTGTGTTTTTTGTCCCTTAGTACTAGTTAGTCTTTGCCCAGGCTGTTGAACATGCACAAAGGGGTTAAAATTGCAGGGACAGGAGAAATTTGGGAAGAATAATGCTGTTACTCAGCTGAAACCGACTCACACACATATGATCCCAATGCCACCATCATCAGCATGCAGGGCCTCCCCTTTGGAGCAGGAGGAAATGAGCTGCGGCCCCGGAGGAGGCAGCTTGTTGGGGTCAGGCAGCACGTGCAAGCCTGGAACGCCTGAGGTTCTGTGCCAAGAAAAATACCTTGTCCGTGCTTCCTCTGTGCCGCTGGTGGCCAGGACAGCCCCATGGCTTCCTCCCCACTAGTGGGTAAGAGGAGTAAATGGGGACATGTACTGTTCTTGGGGCTGGACACCTGCCTGCATACCACAGAACCATAGAATCAACTAGGTTGGAAAAGACCTTTAAGGTCATCAAGTCCAACTGTTACCCCACTGGCAGCACCTCAGCTTATGTGGGGCTGGTGGATCCCCATGCAGGTCCAGACTGCCTTCAGCCCTCACAGACAGCCTGACCATGACCCCTGAGGCTGGGAGAGGTGGCAGCTTCATTGCTGGGACAGATATCCCCACGGGACTCCTATGGCACTCACTCACCAGTGGTGCACAGCACATCTTCTGATGCTTATACCCATAAGATACAGTGATTACTTCCCCCACCTTCCTATGCCCTTCATAATTTCAGCCTTTATTCTTTGATGCTCAGCAGCCTAACTTCCCCTTGCCTTGTTCACAACCACAAACACGCAAAATACACCTCCAGTCTGAAGGCACCAGGAGTGTAGCTGCCTTTGCAAAGCACTAATAGCAACAGAAGCTGCAAAGAAGAAGACAGGCTACAGGTGCTTATTCCGAAAACCGAGTTTGGTTGGCTGCACCTCAGCTGTCCTATTGCAGACCTGCACCTCACTCACAGCGCCCATATCTTTTTTATTCAAAGAACAACTGAGGTCACTTCAAACAATCCTCCTAATACCAGGGCGGGATGGACCTCCCTTTTTAAAGCTAACTATAATGCGTTCAGAATGAAAAAATCACTTCAAAACCACCAAATAAAGTTGGGCCCTCTTGCAAACGTGGCTGTCATTGTCCAGTGGCCATCAATGTGCTGGTAGAAAACTCTGTCACGTGCCACGGCTTCAGAAAAGCATGAGAAAACACTCACAGCCTTCCCTTAGATAAGAAGCCACAAACAAATCAGGAACAACAAGTGAAAACTCAATTCAAGTTTACTCCAGGATGGATGCCGTGCTACGATAAATTAAGGTGTTTTTCATTATTAAAAATAAACAAAGCAATGAAAGTGAACCATGTCACCATTCATAGGCTTAAAAAACATCTTTAATCTGCTTGGGAAAATCTTTTTTTCCCCCTAACAGGAAAAAATATTAGTTGTCCAGATAACAAGCAAAACAAAATCAACCAAAGGGCATCAAGAGACTTCCTGAAATGGAAAAAACAATGTTTTGTGTAACAAGCTTAAAAAAAAAAAGAACAAAACACGCAGCAAGCAGAATGATTCCTCCAGCTTCTTCAGGTCGTCAGTGCCTTCAGGAACATCAGGAAGAACTACACAAGCAGTTGGATGTTTTATTTAACCTTCCAGCATTTTACAGCTGTCCTAAGCCTCTTCCCTTGTCCCTCCCCCCCCGGAAACCATTTGTCTTTCTAGTGCCTTATTTTTAACAGCTCAGCTCTGCCCCAAAGGGACATTTGTGAAAACAACGAAAACCTAATCCGGTGACTTTGGGGTTCCCAGAACTGAAATAGCAAGCCTGATGCAAATCAGGATGGAGGCTGCTTTGCAAGAGGGAGTGATACCTCCTCCTCTCATAGAGGAAAGGGATGGAAGGAGGCAGAGCCACGATGATGGGCAGCTCAGCCTTGCAACTGGGAGATGCAGGGATGCTCGGCTGTGCTAGTGGGGCGGCTCGGGGACCCTATTCATCCTGCAGTAAATCAGCCCCTGGGGGTACACGGGGAAGTTAGCACGATGTCTGCCCAAACTCTGCCTGGATCCCCGCCAGGGCTGGGGGACTTTCATTCTCATGAGCTCACAAATTCCACCTACAAGAGCCTGATTAAAACAATACAGGAGGCAGCGTGGCGCTCCCCCCCGCATCCCTC
Organism: Forpus xanthops; assembly: GCA_032466535.1. Taxonomy (NCBI): domain Eukaryota; kingdom Metazoa; phylum Chordata; class Aves; order Psittaciformes; family Psittacidae; genus Forpus; species Forpus xanthops. The sequence continues at coordinate 72,973 of JASSUY010032105.1, forward strand.
TCTAGGCCGCTGTGCTGTGAAACCACAGGAAATCATTAGCTGTGCCTGCTAAGAACTTCTGCATCCCAGCAAATTATCCGCATTTGATGTATTTGGAGCTTTTTTTGTTTGCTTAAGGTTATGATTTCCACAGGTTCATTTGCAGTGCTGATTTATGCTGCTTCTAAAGCTCGGCCACATAGATTAAGCAGAGCAACAAAGTGTTCGAAGGCCTCTTGTGTTAGTTAACTCGGGTTTAGGTAATACCGTTGCTTGCAACCGGGCAGTTAAGCCTTGAAATTATATCTGCTCCCTAATAGGTACAGAAAGAGTCAGGCCCAGCCCTCACACGTTTATGAGCTGGTTTCAAATGTGGTCTCTGAGGTGCTGAAAGACACTTTTTGTGACTATTTACGGCAGAAGTCAGTCCATTGAATGCTTGCAAAGAGTAATCCCTAGACAGGTGTAGTGCCAGCCAAAGCAAATTGATTTAGAAATGTCAACATATATTCATGGATTATTTGCCCAGCTCAACCACTTAGAGTAAATGTCAACAGATCTAGGAATAGGGTTCAACTTGCTGGTAAGGAAACCTCCAGCCTTGCATCAGATGCACGAGTTACAACAGGAAAGAAATGCAAGCCTGATGACCAAAGGAAACCCTCCCTAAGGAGGTGATGGAAGAGGAAAGCACAGTCAAATCCACATCCACATTTTGTGGGGTCACTTTGCCAAGGGACATTTGGCAATCTGTGGTTCTTCCAGCACATCTGGTCTTCCCAGCCGGCACAAGGTCCCTTTGTTCAACAGGGTGGTTTCTGGCAGCCCAGAACAGGCCTCTGAGAGGGAGCCACCAGGTGAAAGGGGCACATTTCCTATCCCACAACATGTGGGAATCTGGGGACGTGCCTAATGCTCTCCTGCACCCTTTGGTGAGGTAATATCCCACATCTTTCCTCCTCTACCAGACACAGGACTTGCCAGTGTTCCATCAACAGACAGATCCACCACACCAGTCTGCTGGCAAGGAGCAAGAAACTCTTTAATGGATAAATCAAGTAATGTATGGCATGCTGCATATAGTGCTAATGCTACACTCCAGGAGCCTCTATGTATGCAAACCAGAGGATGCACCCGTGGCGGCATTGGCAAAAACCAAAACTATCCTCAGGACAGAAAAGCAGCCCAGGGTTTGATTCAAAAAGCTGCCCAGCTCAGAGCTCCCTCCAAGGCAGGGCCAGCGCATATCTGGGCTGGTTGTGAACTTCTCCATCCCTCTCTAAATTCTCCCTCCCTAAGCATCCTATCCAGGGCAGGGAGCAACCCAAAACTGGTGCTGAAAAGGGCCACACACTCACTGCTATCAACAAAGCAACAAGCTACCAGAAGCTCCCTGATTACCTACGGAGGCTCAGCTGTATCCCCTCCTAGCTGCTGGAAGCCCTTGCCTGAAGGAATAACTGATTTAAAGAGCCATTACTAACAACAAGCAATAGAATGTTCTTTTTTGTTTGATAGCTTTCCTAGACCTGTGACTCATACCCTGCCCTTGGGCATCACTCCAGGAGCACAAAGCTGCTCCAGACCCATCTGCCCAGGGCACAGCCATGCTCACACTGCTCACCACACAAACCTGATCGCCCAGCAGACACTTTCCCTCTTTGTCCACTTGAGTTTTGTTCCAGGATAAGAACCATGCCAGAGGCCACAAGCCTCCGAAGCAACCACAGCCCATCCAGGTATCAGCCAGCCTGGTGCCGGTTGCAGCACTTCCCCAGCCCCGTGGCTCAGCTCAGCACAGGAAGGCTGATTTTTAATCTTACTGACACCTTGTTTACACCAGGGAACCTGCTTTGATTGCAGCTGGGCTTCAGCTTGCCTCTGCCAGACTTGCCTCTCACCATCCCTAGCCCTTCGGTGCAGCACCATGGGAAGTGTTACCTTCACCCATGGCTGCAGCCCACCACAGAGACATAAAGGACCTACGTGGCAAGGAGATAAATCACCCAGCTCCACTGTCCTATCAAGGACTTCATCCTGCGAAGTCACCAGGCCCATCTTGAGCCGAAATGCACTCGCTCAGCTGCACCATATCCTGACAGGATGTCAGCAGTAAACAGTAGGTAAATACTCATGCTTTATCATCGGGTTGTATTTGTTGTTTTTACAGACCTGGACTAAAATTCCCACTGAAAAAATAATGTGCACCATAAAAGTAGCTTCTATTTTCTACCCAAAGGAGAACCATGTGAAGAAAGTCATTTCCTTCATCATTATTCCATACACAACAAAAAAAAAGTTGATTTTTTACACCTTTTGAATTCATTTACTTAATTCTTGGGAGAATATTTATTTGCAAACTTACTTTATGGATCACCAAGAGCTAGCTCTGTCCCCCTCAAGTATTTGCCTTTTGCAGTGTGTACCTACCCTGAAATGAGCCAGAAAGCCCCATGACCACCACCAAGGGCAAAACAGGCACCCGTGCTGGTGTGACTGTTGCTCCTGCTATTCAGATAGGGTCATGGCAAATAATTATGGGTGCTGTTTGGAAGCAAGGCCTCTGCGAAAAGCACATTCCTGCCAAACCAAAGGAGTAAGCTGGTGCAGCAAGCAAAGCTAACTCTGGCATCTCTAGGACATAAACATGTTTGCTGGAAATCACTGGCAGCATTTGGTCAGCAAAGGTTATTGTTAGAAAATGTAATTGATATTAATGTCTGGGGTTATCTCATTTGATTGTATCAGCAAAATATGGGATCGCTCGGTAATTACTTTTAACATGATTTTCGGGGGAGAGCAGTAGACGCTGGAGAACAGAGTTGTCTTTCTAAATACAGCAAAATGCCGCCTAATTACAAATTAAACCCCAGGCTGAGGTGAGCGAGCAGCCTCTGTGCCGAGTCTGAGCAAGCAACACTTGCCCATTAAACTTTGGATGATTGTCATAATCATTTCTCTATGGAAGTAACTCTTTTCTGTGAAAAAATCAGGTTGTTAGCCCGCCGAACATTGAACCGCTACAATAGCTGCCTGCTCGGAGCTCACTCGCCACCTGCTTTTCCTTGTTTTGTTTTCTAACCTCTAATTACTGAGCAGAGTCAATTCCTAATGAGGCAGTTTGATTTCCTGTTTTTCATACTTCTTGAGCCACTTAAAGAGCCCGTCCAACATAAAAGGAGCCCTTCTCTAAACAGATTTTAAATTAATTATAATAACCTTGGCGGTGGTGGTTGTTGTTGTTGCTCTGCGTGTGTGCATGTCTGTGTGTGTGTGTTTGAGCGCATCTGAGTTTTCCATGGCTGCATTTCTCATTTAATGTTTCCACATGAAACAACCTTCTTTTTGTTTCCCTCCTGTTTCCCACCCCCCACTCCCCCCCAACAATGCAAACTGGAAACTCTTGTCCAGGAAATTGTAGCTACAGAAACACTGTGTCTGGGGCTGAGGAGGAAAAGGTGGTGATGTCATGAATAATTGGGCTGTGAGAAAAGACGGAGCATGAATAAGGAGGGAAATATTCTGACGTCTGTCTTTAAAGCTGGGAGATAAACACTTGTTGTGAATGGTACACGCTGCCTTCCAAAAGGGCTGGTAGGAAGAACGGTATTAAATGAGTGCTCAGAAATACATGAATGATGCTAATGAGGTCTCTCAGCCCTCTCCTAGCCCCACCAAACACATGTAACACCTCTCAGTTCATGTCTCGGCACTTCCCATGTGGATATTAGCGGCACTGGAGGTCTGCTGCCATTCCTGGGATTTACAGAGGTCTTAGTCCTCCTCCTGCCTCTGCTCCTTCCTCCCTCTGACCTTGCCTGCTCCCAAGGACCCTGTGGGACATCAAGGGGCTGGGGCTGAACAGGCTGAAGATATGAGGTGGCCATGAGCTCTGACCTTGCTCAAGAGGTCCTGTTGGATACTGCTGCTCTCTGGCTGGCCACAGGGATCTCACTGATGAGATGCCATGGTGCAAGGATGGTACCAGAGCCTCCTGGCACAGCAGCAGCCCCTGCCATCATCTACCTGCACTTCCCCAGCACCACAACTCTCCTCATCGCAGTCACAGATTGGCATTCACTGGGGCCACTCGCAGAAGACACCTAAGGACTTTGCTACGATGTCAGCTCCCCCATCACGTTGCTCTGTCCATTATCCAGCCCACAGCCTTCCCAGAGGGATTTTCCATGGGATTCTTTATCTGGAGCAGAGCCCTCTGCCATGCCTTGGTAACAGGAATTGCAGCACTGAGAAGGTGGTTGATGACTGCTATGTGTTTGAATGACAGCTGAGGACTATCATGCTGGGCCACTCGACAAGCACACAGGAGCAAAGCACTCCACATCCCAGAAGGTTTGGAGGAGAAAGGCTTGCACCAGCAGTCCCTTGACCTGCTACATTCACAACTGCTGGAGTTTTCACTGCGTATAAAGCTCACCAAAGAAAACCCAACCTGCTGTTAGAAACATAGAGAGATCCAATCCGTGCTATAGCCCTAAAAACTGGAGTGAGCCTCCGCCGGGGAGGGCTGCATTCCAACCCCACCCAAATCATAAAGCTGAGAAAACTTCAATGGGCTCGAGCTTCTGATTATTATTATTATTATGACAGGGTTTTCCTCTCAGGATTCAGACTCACTCTAAATGGTGGGAAAAAGGGTTTTATACAACCTCCAGTCTCCACATGACAAAGTGACTGCCTATTCCTACAGTCATCTGAACAGAATAGACGGAATAAGCTATTGTCTGTGCTCAGAAGTCAGCGACTGCACCAGCACTTGATTGGTCCAGGATGTAGAGGAACAAAAAGGTCATTGAATAAAAGAAGAACAATACTTTTCATGAAACAAATGAGTTTTTGCTAATTTATAACATGTTTGGTTTGGGTATCATATACATCAAAATGATGTAATTACTAAATGTCATTTTCTGAAGAGAGGGAGCTCAGCAAATGCTTAATGATGGGAATTTCCTGCCCTGGACTGGAGTCTCTGGACTACCAGGGTATCATAAAGATGTTGTATTTCACTAATAATTAGAATGGGCATGAAGCAGGATCTGAATGTGTGAGAGGGGAAAAAGGAAAAGGCTCACCTACTGCGAAGGTTAGTTACACTGAAGGACTGATAAGAGAAATACCATGTGCTGAAGGCTGATGAAAAACTGTCTTGCACATTTCACACTCAGTGCTTGAAACCTGGAATCTGAATTGCTCCTACCTCCAAACATCAACATTGCTCAAACCCATCACCATTCAGCTCTAGCTCTGATCACTCAGCTGATAATCTCTCTGTAATGGGCATAATCAGAAGTTCAGCTCCCAAAACACCTCAGTCAGAGGGACATCCAGACAAGGACAGAAACTTTGCACTATGTGCAGCACTCTGCTGAGCACATTAAGTTGCAAGGGGGATTTTCAATAGGAGACCTCTACACTCTCAGTGCAAACTTCAACTTCAGAAGTTTTGAGGGCTCTGCTCACCTGCATGTGCACAGACATACATGGTCACATTCTCAGTGCAAGAGCCTCACACCAGAGGTTACAGGTCTGAGTGAAAAATTGCTCTCTTAATGCTCTTTGCTCAGAAGGGAGTCAGAAGTACATAGACCTCACATAGGAGTCATTTCTCAATGTGACATTCCAGGTTGCATAAGGCCATCTCTCAGGACTCCCAGCACTAGCAAAACCAGTCCCCCTGCAAGAAGTAAGGAGCCTAGGAAAGTAAAGAACCCTCTTGTTAAGGAAAACAGTAAGTATTTTGGCCTTTCTGTGCAAATTAGACTTGAAAGTAAGCTGAAGGTAGACCAAGCCCACCACAAAGAGCAGCTGGCTGCAATGGCAAAAGTCAAAAGGTCTAAACCCCCTCTTCAGATACATATCTGCTCTCCTCAAATAAGCACATCAAGCTACATCTTGGAAACACCCAAAGAACCCCCTTGAAGATCTTCCTGCAGGTCTTGAACCCAGTACTGAGCTGGATGTTGTTGTGATGACAGAAAAATGTGCTAATGCTTGTGTCATAGAATTGTAGTTTGTATTGGAAGGGACATTTGAAGGTCATCTAGTCCAACCCCCCTGCAATGAGCAGAGGTATCCTCTACTGGATCAAGTCATAAGGGCTGAAGAGACATAGCAAATAGCTAGGCGTCTACCAGACCCGAAGTGCCTATGAAAAAGACTATCCCCTGACCTTGCTGCTCAGTCCTGGGAGAAGACAGACAGGGATCCACTGATCTGTTTTCATTTCACTTGTGGTTGACCCTTTCCCTCCAGAAGTTTTGTATCAGTTTTTGGACCAAAAGCTCCAGCTGTAGTATAGAGATCCTCAGGACGACTCAAGAGCAACGTAGTGTGCTCTGTTCACCAGGGCTCACTGGAGCAACACTGCTCTCAATGCGACACTGACAAGGCAGGGCACTGAACTGAGTTGTCAACCTAGAATCTTTTCTCATGTGAAAACTCCAATAGCAGGCTTAGGAACAGAACTCTCCTCTGGCAACAGCCACAGTATTCTCTGAGCTGTGCGATAAATATGTTATATTAGTTCATGTTTCCTTCTTTGCAGGAATTACTCAGGCACACACAAAACAATAACATGATTTGGAAGAACTTCCTTGATCATTTGTACTGCAGCTTTGCTCTTCACGATGAAATAAATGGATGTGGGAACTAAACCCAGCAAATACTTATCACAGAACCTCTTCTGCCAGTAATGGGCATGTTTGAGCTGGAAATGCTTAACTGTTAGGGATTTTCACCTATTAGCAAAGGAAGGACACCTCTAAATGTGACATTCTTCTCCCCAGGAAATACCCTTACATTCTCTGCTAGCTCAGAAAGGAAAACACTCCACCGCAAATAATTTACTTCACACCCGCTTCTTTCCTTGACTTCAATTTGCTTTTTCAAAAATTCCTTCTGCTGCCAATTTTTCTATCTTTTATGAAGATTAATCCTGCAATTCCCACATTTGTGAGCAGCTCCAGCGGAAATCTGCTAAATGAATAATCTTGAGTCAACAAAACCATATTCTGATGGGCCCTGGCAGAGCCAGCTGTGCTTCTGTGAGAACAGTGTGAATTTTCTCCTTAGAGGTAGAGTTAAAAGGCAGAAAAGGTTACCAAGCATCCGCTGATCCACTGCACATATGTCCCCATTCCTGTGCTCCCAGCAAAGCAACATCAGCATGGCTCTGTACAGCTGACATGCAACAGCTCCTCTCCCTCAAAAGCTCCACCATGGGCTGAGGGTGCATTAGGTAGCAGCACTCAGCCTTTCCATCTGGGGGATGCATACCTGTTCCCAGAGACTGGGGAAAGCTGCACACTGTGGCTTTCATCTGGCATGGGACATGTTCCATGTTCCTGATGGTACAGGACACACATTGTGCAATCCTGCTTATGGACTGGGGTATTTCCTTAGGTTATTTTCAGGAAAGTGGCTCCAGGTTAACCTGATCTGAGACAAAGACCCTGGATGACCTGGTAGCCAGGGCCAGGAGGACAGTAGCCCTGCAGAGAGCAGGGAGCAGTGAGACACTCACCAGGCTCCTGCAGCCCTGTCACTTACAGGCTCACCACAGACAAGTGAAGTGCTCATTTCAGTACCACCCTGTCTGATGGCAGCTCTCTTAATCATAAAGGGAACAAAGATTGCAGCCACGCAGATACCAGTGTATGACACACCAGGACAGCAGGTAAAGGTGTTGACTCACAGATTATCCACCTTTCTTCAGCAAACTTCTCATTTACTATAAATGAGTGCATACAGTCCATTCTCAGTTCCTATAAGTCGCACTCCAGTTTAGCTCTGCCTTGGGTTCAGCAGATAAGAACACCTCTGTAATCTCAAGGTAACATCAGCTCTCTACAGCTATAACTGGTATTAAACCAGCTGTATCATGCCGCAAGCAGGATCCAAAGAAATTGAGTTAATGGACTGAGTGAGAGGGCTTATAGATGGGGTGTGAAAGGGAGCTTGCTGTAAAGATGAATAACCTGTGACTGCATGTGTGTGTAGGGATGTGTGCGTGGCAATGCACCGAAGAAATGGGTGGCTCTTGTTTATTCCAGCGATTTCTTACGTTTTTGTTGTCTGGATGGACAGAAGCAATAACTATATAATTCCTGTTAAACATTCATTTACTGCCTACTGAGCCACTTGTGACTCATGACATTGATGTGGTGAAGGTCTCTGCCTGTGTTTGAAGTGAAAGATCATCAAGAACAAACCAATACTGAGCATTGGGTGTCACTAACAAGCTCACAACCAAATTCCATAGAAATCACCACTTACCTATGAACCTCGGACAACTCCCTAGTTTGGGGAAGAGAGAAAGCATACATTAACATTAGATCTAATGAAGAAATCTCATCTGAACACTAGCACACATGCTGTCACATGTCCACACACCCGATTTACAGGAAATAGCCACAGCAAAGAAGTCATTGCTCCCAGAGCTTTTGTATTTCAGTTTTCTCTAAATTGTAAGCTGCTTTTCTGATAAGGAGCTGACACAAATGATCAGCTGTTACCTTCACAGAAATGGCTTCCTTAGCCAGAACAGCTTTCAGCACTCACAGCCGCTGGAGAGCTAGGTCTCTATGGAAAACTTTCAAACCTCAAACAACGCCCCTCTGATCAATGCAAAACATTGATCCTGATTTGCATGCTGAAATTAGGCATAGACCCTGCTTGGTGCTGCTCTGTTCCCTATTGCCCAAATGCCCTACCTCTGCAGATGTCCCAGTGGTAGGCAATGGCAGTCCAGTGCCTCAAATACCATACAATCTTATCTAGGTGGAAGAAAGTTGTAGAATCTAACAGGGCAAATCCTGATTGGAAATACAGCCCTCAGCTCAGCCAAGGGAAGTCTTCCCATTACTATGGTACGTCATTAGGACAGGATAAAGACAACTGCAGAAAGGGGGTCAGGTACCTTCTGACTAGCCCTACATGACTTTACCAGGTATGAATACAAACTTTACACTCTAAGTTTCAAGGACTTCTAAGACAGTAATGACCTCTGTGACTTGTTAACCTTTAGGTCAAAACAGTGTAAATTCGTTTTCACCTGTTAGCAGCCGAGAGCTCCACATTTCAGCCAACTCTGAGGCTTTCTGGGATACAACCCCCAAACCCAACTATTGCTGGGAAGCACAGCTCAGCAGTCTCTGGCAAAATCACCAGAGGGGTCTGCTGGCCCAGGGAATCTGCTGGGACTTCTGGCTTGTCTCCAGATCACCCCTCAACATGTTAGTGATCTAAAGTCAATAACCATCTACACATGCTACCTGCCTCCCATACCCTAAATTGAAAGGTTTCTGCCTCACTGACAACAGATATTGATCTACATGCAAAGCCTGCATCTTTTCTGAGGGAGCAGTGCAAATAGTGTAATACTGCTGGCTACCCCTCCCTGTTGGCACAAAGGAACATTAGACAAGCAGCATAGAATAGCTTGCACTGCTGCCGCTTGTGCTGTAGTGGATCCATTAGTAAGAGAAAGTGTCAGCCTCTCAAGAAGCCTTCCAGCAGCACTGAATTCAAGAAGAATGAGTTTGTGGCATCACAGGAACCTTGTCTGCACTGTGACCTACTGACACAGAATTTGGTGGCTGCTTTCATTGGTTTAACAGTATCCGATAGGATTATGGACAGCACATTTCCAGGCTAGCTAAGCTCTACACAAAGCACTACAAAAAACATGACAGTACTGAGTATGGTTTTAGAGGTGCTTTGGAGTCCATAGCAGTACAATGCTTACACTCTTTAGCAGATCTCTAAGCAAAAAAAACTTACTGATCTGTTATTTTAGGTGTGAGCTGAAAGATTCTTTGGCGTTAATACACCACAAACCTCAACCATGCTGCGACATCATTGCAATGTTTTGCTAAAAAAGGTCCTGTTCTTTAAGCATTGTACCCATAGAACAGCTTTTGTTGTTATTTCCTCACCCAGACTGCAGTCACGCATAATATGGTGAATCTACAAGTCTTCTAATCCCCCTTCCTGGCTTCCTCTGAATGGCTGCACAGCTACAAGTAATGTGAATGAAAGTAACACTAATAGCAATTGGAAGATCTAGCTTGATTTACCCAATTTGCTTATCTAGTAAATAGGAGACAAGAGTCAGAGCACAGAAACTGTTCTGAGAAGTGATGCTAACCAGCTCACGGCAGAGGCATGCATTTGTTGGTTGCTTTCTTCCCTTAAAACTGTTACCTTCAGAAGAGCAGATACACACATGTCTGGGATATTGTACATCTCTGTACTAAAGCAGGCTTCATGGACACCTATTTAGATCCAGTCTCCTGCCTTCTGCCTCCTGCTCCATACCCTACAAAGAAAGTACATCTGTAATTTTTCTCATTTTCTCAATTCTTATGCCCTTTTCCAGCTATCCTTCATTCTTTATACTGAGATCCTTACAGGCGAAGTCACCTTACCTATCCAGTGCTTATTCTCCCTTCAGACATCCAACACAGCCCGCAGCCTCTGAACTCAGTAGCAAACTCCAAGAAAAACTGTAGCAACAGCAGACCAGAAAGAAGTTTCTTTCTCATCACACGTCCTACTTCACTCCAACTCACCACTCACATCCTTCAATAGGGCTGGCTAGCAACATTGCTCATAGTCAGTGAAGTATTTTCAGTCATGAGGAACACCTGCATCTGGCTTTAAGAAGATCTTCCCAGCAGAGCTGCCTTGCTTCAGTTGAACATAGTGATGCCACCTTCATGAGAACCACAGAAGTACATGAGCAGGTGGATGTATTTCCAATCTTTAATGACTTCTGACTGCAGGTGAAGACACTTTGAAACATGTCCATCAGAGAGGGTATTTTGTGGGATTAGAGGGTTCCTGTGCCACCCACCCTAAGTGTAACAGTGAATGGGTTCCCCCTATGCAAGAAAAGCACGCAAGAGGGACCAAGCAAGATTTGCACTAGCAGTCATATCCCGGCCAGACTTTTATCTTCAGCATAGAATCATAGAATAGTCAGTGTTGGGAAGGACCTTAAGATCATCTAGTTCCAACCCCCCTCCCACGGGCAGGGACACCTCCCACTAAACCATGCCACCCAAGGCTATGTCCAACCCGGCCTTGAACACTGCCAGCGATGGAG
>JASSUY010032106.1:0-29275 GCA_032466535.1 Forpus xanthops
CTCATAGCAGCCTTCCAATATCTGAAGGGGGCCTATAGGGATGCTGGGGAGGATCTCTTCATGAGGGACTGTAGTGAGAGGACAAGGGGCAATGGGTTCAAACTTAAACAGGGGAAATTTAGATTGGATCTGAGGAAGAAATTCTTTGCTGTAAGGGTGCTGAGGCACTGGAATGGGTTGCCCATGGAAGTTGTGAATGCTCCATTGCTGGTGGTGTTCAAGGCTGGGTTGGACATAGCCTTGGGTAGCATGTTTTAGTGTGAGGTGTCCCTGGCTATGGCAGGTGGGTTGGAACTAGGTGATCTTGAGGTCCTTTCCAACCCTAACTATTCTATGATTCTATGATTTTTTTTCTGGAAATTAAGGAGAGACTAAAATATCACTTTACACATTGAGAAAGCCATAATGGTCTTATCTTAGTGAGCTGAATTTTGAATTCTGTTTGCCTGGATTTCCTAATATAACACTAAAACTCTGACAATCAATATATTATTAATTTGAAATAGAATCATTCAAGATTTTACCTTACCAATTCTCACAGTGATATTTTTCAGACTGAGCTTGTGTTACATCATTGTTTTCTTTCCTTTGAAATTGTGGTCAGGGGAATTAAGCATCAGAATTTTAATATCTCACACAATCTGTGACAGGCGCTTTATTACCTCAGCTTTTTCAATATTCTGAATGTTGGTTGCCCTGCTTTTCCCTTCCACACAGTTTACAACCTTACTAAACTGTGGGAAGAAAGGTATTGGCCAGCAAAAGAAAACACAAAATATTGAAGCTGAAGGCCAAAACTTTCAAAATTCATTGCCCTATTTTATGTATTCAGAAATTTTAATAAATTTAGAAAGAATCCTTGGGTTTATATTATTTTAAGAATGACTCGCTATTGAAGTATTTTCAAAAAGATAGTAATGAAAGACTGCAATGAACAGTGTATACTTTGTAAATTTTTCAATTAAAAATAAAAAGAAATTAAAATTTACTTTTGTATTTTTCATCAGAATAATACTCATTTTCACCAATGATATGGACTTTTTTTTTCAAACTTTTATCATAAGCAAAGAAAATCAAAGGCTAGTTTCTGAAAACAGCAAGGAGATTCCACTGGCATCCTTAACTCTCAATCCTTTTTTTTGTAACATCACATAAACTAGACCACTTTACTTACTGCATGGGAGATTCAAGTTTCAGTTCTGTCATCTGTTTGAGAAGACTGAAATCTACAGTTTGCACAGAATACCCTCTTGCAAAAGAGCACACTCTCATTTCTCAGTCCTCTTTTGTTGCAACTTTACTTCTATACTCAGTAATTCAAAACCCAAAACTCACTAAAATATCTTGTGTAGATGTGGTCTTGGAGACATCTCGTGAAAGCTATCCTTGTCCACACCTCAATAAATAATTAATTTTTATGAAAAACAGCCTAAATAAGACTGAAACTATTTGTCCCACTGAGAAATATACTACAAGCCTGTAATAATCTTCCTTTTCCACTTGAGTGAAGAATTTTCCTGACCTGCTTATTGCCTGAGACTGAGAAAACATTCTGGAAAAAGATCACAACATGCCAGTTATCTACTTGCATTGCTTTTTAGGGTCCAACACAGGGTCACCATGAAGGCAGAACAGGAGCCGCAAGGACCCCTGCCTTCACCACAGACTGGGGAGTGGGGCAGCACACACTATGGTGAGCATCACTTGACCTTTGAGGAAGGCCCTAATTTTGCTCTTTCCATCCTATTCTCCCACTCTTGCCCCTGCAACCCAAACCAAGCAACATGGTGAAATCAGAGAGTAACGAGGTACCTGAGGGACAACTTATTAAAAGGAAAGAAATGGCTGGATTTACATTTGTGTCTGAATAGCTACAGAAAGATTCTTGGAAAAATAATAAGATTATAGAAGGTTTAACCAATGACAGCAAGAAAAACGTTATGACAAAGCATAACAAATTAATTCTTCTTTAAATCTATTTTTTTTCGTTAATTGAAAGGCTAAGAAATCATCTAGAGTACGTGCATCTTCTGACAAGTTTCCTATAAAATGATGGTTATGATTTCGAAGTTGAGTCTCCATATCATGGCAAACTGCATTAGGTAACAACACAGAATAGAGTTTGCATTTTCTTTACCCATTTTTTAGCCACTCACAAACATAGTGCTGTTCAAGAAATACAGGTTGAGCATAACAGTACAGATTGTTCTCTGTTATTCCAAATATTTGCTCTAGCTACAAGCCAACTGCATATTACAATAATAATAGCACACATCAACTACAAATTAAGAAAGTCTGAATTCATTCATACTTAAACCTCCATGACTTAGGGTGACAGTTTTCAGCACAGAACAGATGCTTCTGCTCTATGTAGTGGCATGAAGCATTCTACAGGTATAAACATCTCTCACAAATCTCATTTATAAGAATCAAGTTCCTTAAACATCTAAATCACTTTGGATGATATAATGTGGTTATAACATTTTTTCCTAATTTTTAACTTATCATTTCTACAGATAAAATATTTGGAATTCTGTTTTTTTTTCTAATGGACTGTAAAACATTGTGACTCAAGAACATGTTTCATAAAGTTAAATTTTAAAAAATCAAACTCAATATGAGACCACTAAAATGCATTCTTCTATTAGCTAACTGGGCTGGAACGTATGTAAAAACCTTGAGCCTGGGTAAGATATTCCTTGTTTGGTCACTGCTAACAGTGTTTTAATACTGAATTCCTCTGCATATCTTTAATAAATTTTGTTATTTCTATCTCCTATCAAATAGTGAATTACCATTTGCTTCATCCCATGGTGATCACCTTACAAAGTTCTTCAGAGTAGTCACATTACCAGCTATGAAACCAGCATGTTACAGAAATACTCCAGGTACTTGTGATTAGCTGTAAGTCACATGATATGCTGTAGAAGGTCGCAGTTGTATTCACAAGATACTGCACATACAGTTCATCCATCTGCCAGGTAAGAGGAGTTGAGGAGCTTAGCAGCTTGTGTATAAGGATGCACTGTTTTTGGAAGCCAAGCAAAACTAGAACTACATTGTCATATATTTCTGTCTCCCACAATCCCTATTTTTTAATACAGATAGGTCTTAAAGAATCATTTCAGTGTCTCCAGGGCATATCTAATTACTGGCTACACTATGCACTTTTTTTGTTTGTTTGCTTGGTTTTTTCTTTCATTTTTTTTTTTTTTAGATTATTCATGTGCATGGTACTGAAAATGCTTAAATCAATTTTCCTGAAGAAAATTAACGGTCAGAATTAGCTAAGAGGAATTCAAGTTGGGGATACTAGCCTGCCCAGTAGCACAAGTGATAGCAAGTTTTGCTGTGGCAACTATGGAAACATTCCAGATTTCTATTTTAGGAAATGCATGAGTATTAAAAAAAATAAAAATAGCAAAGCAAGTGGTATTTTCTTTCAGAGGTTATGCCTGTCAAACTCAAAGCAAGTAATATTTGAATAAAAGTGACATTTATGTACACTAAATGTTTATGAAGCTCTTGATGTGTTCCGTGGGTAATATCTCTCAGCATTGCATTCTGACACGCAAGAAAGGTGAGAACAGCCAACTGCTACTTTTGCCTTGATACAGATATATCTACTTTCAACATTTTTATGTGTCTGTACACACACACATATGCTTACACAGAAATGCATGTATCTGTACAGATAGATGCTGATAGCTGTCTGAGAGAGTGAGCCTTTCCTTTGCCTGTCAGGAAACACTGGATCTGATGCTCCTGGTGAATGGCTGGCTAAGTTGTAACAAAATTAATCACTTGTGCTGTTTTTAGCTGGGGTAGAGTTAATTTTCTCTATAGTAGCTACTATTGGGCAGTTTTGAAATTGTACTAGAAACAGCACTAGGTCAGGGATGCTTTAGTTACTGCTGGGGAGTGCTTGCAAACAGCCAAGGTCTTTTCTACTTCTTACCCAACCTCACCAGTGAGTGGGCTGGGGGGGCACAAGGAGCTGGGAGGGGGAAAAGCTGGAACAGCTTAACCCACTGACCAAAGGGATATTCCATATACGGCCTCATGCTCAGCATATAAAGCTGGGGTTAGAATGAGGAAGAAGGGAATGTTCAGAGTGATGGCATTTGTTTTCCCAAGTAACCATTACATGTGACGGAGTCCTGCTTTTCTGGAGGTGGCTGAACACCTACCTGACCATGGGAAGTGGTGAATGAATTCCTTGTTTTGCTTTGCTTATGTGCACAGCTTTTGCTTTACCTATTAAACTGTGCTTATCTCAACCCATTAGTCTTCTCACTTTTACCCTTCTGATTATCTCCCTCATCCTATTGTGAGGGGAGTGGGTGAGTGGCTGGGTGGTGCTTAGTCAGTGGCTAGGGTTAAACCACAGCAGTACTGCAAATAGTCAAGTTTAAATAGATACACCTTTTTCAGAAAAAAAACAAACCAAACCAAAACAACAAACCAGAATAAACCTTTAGGTTTGTTTGTTTCTTTTGTTGTGTTTTTTTTTTTTTTTAATCTTTAGAATTAATAAACCGTGCTTACTATCTCTCTGAATTTTATATCCTTTTGCTGACTACTCAAGAAACAGAAAGCTGGATTCAGCTGTTTTACTCGCACCAACAATCCATTTTTCTACATAACATTAATCACCGTGGAGAAGGGTATCAGATGTTGTCTACAGAAAATTTTGAATATTACACTAGATCAAGTAAATAATAAATCGCCATTTAAGGAATTATTAACCTACCCATGATTCTGTCCTTGAAGAATAAAACCACTGACTGGATTCATCAGTTTACTTGAGCCTCTTAGCTCTGCTGAGAGAACATGTAACGCCTGAAATATTAATACCCTGGCTGCAGCTGTCCAGCAGCAAGCCAGTCTGCTTGTACAGCTGATAAACAGATCTAGATTTAAAGCTGGGAGAGGCAGGCTGTTAGTCGCCTTCCTGATTTCCAGACCACATATAGAGGACATCAAGGAGAAGCAGAAATGGAGACAATGAGGTCCCCTATTAAAATCCTCTATCCGTATGAAAGATAACAGTTATACAAGAGGAACAGAATGTGCTATTGTATCTGTAACATAACAGACAAATGTATAAGGCAGATAAACAAAACAAACCTGGGTAAAAGATAATTATAATCAAGTACATTAAACATGTTTCTCTGATGAATGATATCATGTTTTAAAGCAGCAGTAAGTTTGCCTTGTTTGTTTGCAAAGCCTGATGTGGGAAGATCCATACCGGCAATTTTAATCAAAGCTCTAAAGTAATATTGCAGCACTATTGAAGGTCAGGAGTGGCTGCAATTCAATACCCTCTGTTTTGGATGGAGCTTGCTTGAATAATTTTCTGGCAATTCAAGTTCCCAATCAAATCAGAGATTCATTTCAAATTTCCAGACCTTTCCTTGGCGCTTTTAACTAAGTCAAAACACTAAGTTGATAGGTATTCAGGATAGGATTGTCGACATTCACATTAGAACAATATTTGTAGTGCTTTCCTGATAATAAGCAATTAGAGTAAAAAAAAAAAAAGCCCTCTCCAAAATCAAACAAACAAAATGAAAATA
Source organism: Forpus xanthops (assembly GCA_032466535.1). Classification (NCBI taxonomy): domain Eukaryota; kingdom Metazoa; phylum Chordata; class Aves; order Psittaciformes; family Psittacidae; genus Forpus; species Forpus xanthops. The sequence goes on from JASSUY010032106.1 coordinate 5,583, forward strand.
TGAGGGCAATAGAAATAACTAAATGAGTACAAAGGAGCTTTGAAAGAAATGTGATATAAAGGTAGTGATAAAAATAGAGTCCATCTATGGTTTAGTTTAAAATCTTAGCACTGAGACTTCTAATTTGTGCTTAGTAAGACCTGCTTTACAATAATATTGCTGTTATACAGAAATTTATTATTTGATAACTGTTTCTAAGGGTCATTCAGTAAATTTTCTAAAAGGAAAACTGAAAATATTTATTCTTAAATATATAAATACCAAAACAGATTTAATGATTTAACCACCCACATCTGTGCAGTCACCCATAACAAGTATATTGTTTCTATATACTGTAATTATAGTAAAAGATAAAGGTCTCATTTGTACAACTAACCACTTAATAAATGATAGGCTATGTTGGTAATTACAGATATTGCTTAAATTACAAAATGAAAATCTTTTTCTAAGTTTCCTAATGATCTTCCCTGTAGGCAGTTCTCCTATTATACATGAAATCTATAGGAGCCTTAAGAAATTGCCATAATGCTGAAATATTTGAGTAGTTCCTGCTGCCAGCAGCAAACTATAATTTATCACACTCTGGGATACACAGGCTGTCATTAATGCAGCTTGCATCCCTAAGTGCTTATTTACTCAATTCTGTAGTCACATGGCAAAGATTTGGTCTAAATAGTATCAGCAGCATCTTGGAGATTTACTGATCATACTGAAATTTTTTGTCCATAATATAGTCACTTCTGCAGAGATTTCAAAACCATTGCACACTTACCAGAGGTAAATGATGTAGAAATATTCTTTTACATTTTTTTTTATCCCATTTCTGCCAGCATCTAAAAGGCAAGAGATTTTAACGGGAGATTCGAATTGTTTCAACAAGCTTCAGATCATAAAGCCTATTCAGAAGATAAAACAAAGCAGTGGTGTACTAAGATGGAACTGATTAGGTATACAAACTGGACTTCAGCAGCAAATATTGCTCTGAAGAGAGCTGATGTTGTTAAATGCAATCTGGTTTTGCCTGAGGTTTTTGAGCTTGTCAATCCACCTGAAACTGCACCAACCAACGTGTTCCTGTTTTACCTAAGTATATTAAAGTATCTGAAAATTTTACAATGCTTTGCTAGATATGTAAACAATATGTTTTATGAACACAAATGAGGTATAAAACCTACATTCCTTACTGTTGTTTGTATTAATTGCTAAAACGACTGCAGCTTCTTCTGTGTCGTGCTTAGAAAAAATTTGTACATCTCTGAAAAGTCTGTAGACACTCTCCCATTACTGTAGCAGAAATATGTCTCAGAGTTTATTAGCCTGTGGAAGTCTGCCATTTAGGACTAAAATAGAAATGTTAACTGGGCTTTTGATTTGTTTCAAATGCTTCCTCACTATATTGCTATTTAGAACTCCAGTAACATCCAAGTCTGGGTGTTATGGATTGATAATTCCTGCTTCAAAGACCTTGAAGTCCCAGGTTTTAGTTCTTCATACACAAAAAGGACATCAAATTACATCAGTAAAAATGTTATGCATTAAAGAACTGGCTTTCCTATTTTGTACAGACACTATGACTGTCCAAGTTCTGATTCTGAAAATATAGTGTATTATATTTTCCCTGGCAACGCCTTACCTCAAGATCTTTTAAATTGCTCTCAGAAATAATAGCCGATCAGCTGCCAAATTTGAATTATCCCAATACTGCTCTATTTGATCTCAAGTCAACCAGGCTCTGCATGTTATTCATGCTCTTCTCCTGAAAGAAATATTGAACTAAGTTTAAAGCTTCAAGCAGGTGTCATGACTTAAACTCAGCCAGTAATGAAGTTTCATGCATTCACTCACTCACTCCCCTCCTTCCACCTGAGCTCCAGGCAAGATTGGGAGGAGAACTGAAAGAATGTGAATCCCATGGGTTATGATAAGAACCGTCCAATAACTAAGGTACAATACAAAACCACTACTACTACTACCAATAATGATAATGCTAAGGAACATAACAAGGGGAGAGAATGTAAAACTAAAAGGGGAAAGGAAAGAAAACAATGAACACAAGTGATGCACAACACAATTGCTCATGACCCCCTGACTGATATCCAGCCCAACCCAAGCAGCAATCTGGGCCTTGTGGACAACTCCCTCCAGTTTATATACTGGACATGACATGCTGTTGTATGGAATACCCCTTTGGCTAGTTTGGTTCAGGTGTCTTGTCTCTGCTTCTTCCTGGCTTCTCATGCCCTTCCTCACTGGCAGAGCATGAGACTGAAATGTCGTTGATCAGGGTACATGCTACTAAGCAACAACTAGAACATCAGTGTGTTATCAGCATTGCCAGACTAAAGACAGAGAGCAGCTCTGCACCAGCTACTAGGAAGAAAATTAACTCTACCCCTGCTGAAACCAGGACAGCAGGGAAAACCAAAACAAATAGAAATAGAATTCTTGTTTTAAGTTTTCACAAATTGCAGTATAAACTACATATTCATTTCCAAAATGCAGGGATAGACCACAAAGGATAAAAACATCATGTTGCTTCCTGATTTCACTTAAAATGAAGCTAGGTCAAAGAAGGTGACATTCACAACACCCAAGCTGCCTTTTTTGGATATTTTTAGAAGAGTTTAGTCTGTAAGAGCAAGGGGTCTTCTGCCATCTCTGAGTCAGTCTCAGAAGTACTCACCTTTTTTCCTTGAATAAAAAGGAATAAAGGAATGATATATCTTTTCTGAGTCCTCCTTACTAGAGATGCTTTTCTTTTCTCCTCCAGCATATATACCATGTACTTAAAAAAAAAAAAAAAAAATCAGCATTCTAGCGCAAATAAGTTCTTTTTGTGCTTTTAATCACCTTGTGCATTCCATTCCCTGACTGAAGAGAGGAAAAGAAAAAAACAATTATTCTTCAGGTAGGTGAAGACTGCCATTTTATTTCTGTACAGAGAATAAGGGTGAAATTCCTAAGTCTTGGAGATGTAAACCACTCATTCTATCTTAAAATAATCTGAACATCTACTCATCCAAAGAGAACAGATAAAAAATTTGACCTGCCTAGGAGGTGAATTTTTAAATGGCTATTTTAAGAATATATAATTAAGAGAACTCAAAATGAACAAGCAAGTACATCTCAGTGAATGTTTACTTAAGGGAAACATGGAATAAAACATAATATTAAAAATATTAAAAACTGAGGAACAAAATAAATGAGAAAATATTTTAAGATCTAAGCTGCTTTAAGAAATGTGATGAACTGTTCCATCAGCTTTACCACAGACATTACTATAACTGATATTTTTCTTAAAACTTCAATTCCCTAAGCTCACATGGTAATATAGGTATACTTTCTTAGAGTTCATTATTTTTTATTCCTCTGAGTTGCAAAGAAGCAAAGATATTTAACCTAAAGCATGAAAACCAGAAGGCAGATTGTAGGAACCTACCTACTAAGAACCATTAATCATTAAAAAGTAATCTTATTTGATTTATTTCCTTTTTTTTTTTTTTTTTTTACTTATTTTTTTTAGGACTGATATCTGAGTTTTGAATGCTGGATATTGGCAACTCTGGATTACTATCAAATTAATATTCATGGTTAGTTAACAGACATTCTCATGAACATTTAATGTTATATTTTAGCTAATACTAGGAATTAATTACTTATTGTAAACTGAGCTGTCTGAGGTCCAAAAAGTGAAATATTATTTGAGGAATTTCATAAAGATATTTTTCAACCTTTTCAAAACTTCCTCAGAATTATAAACTCTGGGTATTTCACAAGTGACTGGCTTGTAAATGTGCATAAAGATCATGGAATTTTGAGGTAAGAAAAAAAGTAGTAGTTCAGGAAGTATGCTTCCTTAGGGAATGTGTGTTGTTTTACAGCCCCACTAACTTCCTCCAACTGCTATCTGTGTGAATAATTGAAAACAAGTAGTACTAAACTCTTCATCTCTCTTGAATCTATTTACAGAAGACACCCATATATAGACAAAAACACATTCACATACATCATTCAAAATCATTACACATCATACTGCTGCAGGGCTTTGAAAAAAAAAAAAAAACATGGTAGAACTAGATATCTAGTGGTTCAATAGCAGCTTATCAAAAAAAAAAAAAAAAGGTAAATCGGGGTAAAATGTTAATACCTCTATTCCTGTCTCTTCTGTTGAATGAATTATTTGTCATTTAATAGCTTACTGTGCATACTTGATGCGTAAGATGCATATTTTATGAAACTTGAAGTATTTACACTGGATTTATATTACTTTTTTCTATGCTGATAGCTTAAACACTCTGTCATATAAACCACAGTGATTACTATTGCCTTGTCTAAGATAAGGTTGTAAAAACATGTCTCATTAATTCTATAAGGTCATCTAATTGATGTAAGAGAGCAGCAGAGATTTCAGCTCACAGCTGGAAATCAAGCAGCTCCATGGGGCTCATGAGCTTAAGCTGAGTGCAGGCATCCTCCAGGCCTCAGGCAAGAATCTAGCTGTAGTGCCCGCCAGCTGAGTGGGGCATGTTGCACCCTTTGGTATTACTGCTATTTTTACATGCACCCACAAATATTAACTGCAATGCAGAAGGGAAAAATATACACTTAAATCTCAGTGCAAGACTGTCACAAACTTTCATTGAACCAGAAGTGATTATATATGAATAGGTCAATTCCACCTCATGCCACAAGTAGAAAAGCTATGCAAACATACAAAGAAGATATGAAAACTTGAATCAAGGTATAAACAGAATTATCTCACAATGATGTTTTCAAACTTGTGTTATAGATTTCTCTGTTTCTTACTTACCTGGTGGCACTGGTAAAAGAAATCGTACCAATGAACTCTTACTTACAGAAATAAAAATTTTAGTATGTGAGTTACATATTGTTTGAAGTGAAATGAACAATATAAAAATGACATTAGCTTATCTGTATTTAATCTATAAATTTCAATTACTGGGGAACAGAACATTGCATATAAACTGCATATGAAATGACAAATTCCTGTTATAGCAACCTTCTATTAAACAAAACTCACAGTTTTGTCTTATGATTCTTGCTGTTCAGACTTTGAGTCTTCAGTCAAATAGATCAGATATAATGCAGTCCTTCCTCTTGGCAGTGTGTTAAAGGAAGAAGATTTACCAGTTTGATTAGAAAGACATTTTTCATATGCTCTTATCTGTTTTGGCAAGTAGTTCTTGTATCATATGATACCATTATTCTTTTTTTCTCCCACTTTTAGTAAAGAACATACCAGTGGAATATGAGCAATCAAATTAATTAAAATTATAGTAAAAAAAAATGAAACATCTTAAACCTTTCTTTTATGATAATATCAAGTTACATGATTTTATGTGATTTCATAGAAACATTGAAGCAAGATTTTTCTTTTGTAAAAACCTAAAGTTTTTTCTCTATTGTTGTTTTCTAAGAATTTTTAGCTTCTTAGCTTTCTTTTGAGAAAAAGCTTATGAAATTAAAGCCAAAGATGTTTCCAAAGCTGATGTGCATTTGTCAGCATCACAATGAAAAAGGAGGATGAATAAAAGATGGTAATATATTCTTCCATGTAATAATGTTGCTTACAGCAAAGCTGTATCACATGTCAAAAAGGATGACAGAAAACCTTACTGGCCTTGCTCAAACAAACATTTATTGTTTAAATAAATGTTGTCAATACTTTCTAAAGAAAAAAAAAAAAACAACCAACCAACCAAACAAAAAAAAACAAACAAAACCCATCCCTTTGTAGTTGTGTTTGCATCATGCCAAACAATAATGTGGAATATTTAAAACTAGGAGCAAAAGCAAGAACCTGAAAACCTATACTGCAAACACTAAAGGCCCAATCCTATTTTCAGAATGTAATGCCAATATTTCTAATAACCTCAGTAAGAGACCAGTCAAGTATTCTGTTTCAAAAGTGAACAACATCCATCGAATTTGTCCTTATCTCTATCACCTTGCACAGCACTACTGGATTTCCCTGTGCTCTTTAGCTAGTGTAATACGGGTAAATACTTCTTGTCAACAGAATTGTTGTAGTGATTAATACCAGTGCCAAAATTCCAGCTCTTTCGAAAGTGATGAGTATAAGCAGTTGACATTTCCAGAGTCTGTGCACTTGATAGTTGATTGTGTATTTATGAGCATTGTATATGCTTAATATTACAGTAGAAAAATACAAGAAGCTCTTGAAATATCTTTACTCCTCTTCCAAGTGACATTCATATAGCACTGTAAGAAATCTCATAAAAGAAAGAGACTTGGAAATATGCTCAAAATTCCTGAAAGGAGTGGGGCAAGAACCACAACTACAATTTAAAGGTACCAAAGGGAATAGTCAAGGTTTTACTGCTATGCACATGCTTACATATCTCACTGAGTCAAAATCATAGTTCCCTTCTTTTTTTTTAGCTAAATTCTGAATGTATAACAAATCAACTCTTATGTACCCTACACTTTCCAATGTTTTTAAATCAGTGAGGACCAGAACAACATATAAACATTAAAATGTGTAGGGGGGAGTTTCAGTCATAGTCAGGGAAGCAATTTCTTCTTGCGCAAAATGGACTCCCACCCAGAAAGGATAGAGATGAAGATGATACTGATGGATATGCACCTGCCAAATAGCAAAAATTCTTAGGTTTCATTGCATGTAGATGGTAATATAGGCTTTTCTCTCTCCATAGACAAGTAGTCGAGTTAGTGCTTTCTGCTGACACAAAAATACCTGTGAAAACAGAAACAAAAGAATTTTCCCTCCAGAATTCCAGATCTGGGAGACAGCTAAACTGAGCTACTTGCCCTTCAACAGCCAGTGAAAACTTTTCTGAAATTAAAATTAGAAATGTTCTGAAATGTATGTTCAGATGTACAGTATTTCAAGAGTCATACCACTTGGACACTACAAAAATTCAGCTTAGAGGTGACAAGAGCAGCAAGTAAACTGCTTTCAGAAACAGATGCTTTAATAGGTGTTGTCTACACTGAATTGACTGGTTAGGGGGCACAAGAACACTTGAGATGCTTTTAAACCTTTCCTGGTGACATACCAAATTCAGGTGCACCCTTGCGCAAATTTCACCTGAGGGGCAGTAATGAACTCCAGCAATACACAGAGTCACACATGTCTACCCAGTTGTGAGCAAGGTTTTGAGGGAAGTCCTAGAGTAGCCTGCAAACTCAGCACGTAAGTATCAAAAAGACAACAAAGTTTTGGCTTAACTCACTCCTGAGGATACTAGTCTGTGCAAAAATGAATCAGCCTGTTTCATATAGCTAATTATACCGTATAAACAATGGCTACATCTTACTCAGTTCATGCAATTAATTATTTACAATATCCTAAGGTTTGTTACTGTTTCAATATACTCTCCACTTATTCCTTCCCCTTTCTTTCCCTCCCATGCTCCTTTTTCCAATAGCGTAGCAAACAGAAATTCACAATAGCTATAATTGACCTAGTATTATGCAACTAATTTTTTTTTATACACCCACATCAACTGGAAATCTTCAAGAGTTCAGTGCTGCTGCCCAGCCAGTAACTAAGCTTTTGCATCCACTACTGCTTCTGTAATGGGATTTAAATTATTTCTAACATCCTCCTACCAAAGTGCTCACACTATCCTTTAATTATACCCCAATCTTCTTGTATTCCCACCCTCCACAGCAGTCCTTTGCACAATGATTTGTATTCATCCTTGTGCCCTATGTTCTGCCTTCACTGTTCCATTTCATTTTGAATACAGAATTGTAAAGACCTTAATTTCCATTTCTTAAATTGAAGCATGAGATATGCTCTACGTGTTAACTTCTGATGATTTTAAGTGCCTGGAACCTAATCATTTGCAGTCTTAGCCCTGATAAAAGAACTTCACAGTGTTTGGAGATATTTAAAAACTTTCAGTGGAAAGTAACTCCTTGACAAACTGTTTTACTTTAAAAAATTTCTGCTTTCAGAACATATAAGAGCTGAATACGCTTCTAATCTTTCTGGAAAAAAAGTATAAAACCACAACAAAACCAACCCAAAACAAAAACAAGAAATAAACAAGGCAAAAAAATTCCAAAATTAGAAGGAATATAAATCACTTATTTTAATCCAAAAGAGGATATTACTGACCAATATATATTTTTGCAGTTTCTTACATGTTCACAAGACTGGATTTTATTTCTCCTTCCTGTATTAAATTTAATCAGAAACATCTATAATTTAAAAAAAAAAAAATAAATTGTTTTTAAAAATAATCACAATTCAGTGATTCTTGAATTGCTTGAAAACATTTAACATATAATGGGATAGGTGATAGCAGCTGTAGGTTAAATTCATCAGTGCAGATGGTTCTGGCGCACAAGTTTGCAGCAGAGCTAGAGAAAATATAGGCTGGTATTTTTATTCTTTGACACTAACAATTCGACTTGCTTTTATTTTCAAATGAAAATATATTGAAAATATTTTTCTAAAGAGATGTAATTGGACAGAACTGGGAAACATGCTAACAGATTCTAAGGCAACAGTGCATAAATGCTGGAAACTGTTTCAATATTCAGTGAAAATAGTAAATAGGTTTTTACAGAAGGATGGTGGCAGAACATATATGCGTATGTGTAAATGTGAATGTGCACTACTTTGAATGAAAGTCTTAGTCTTTCAGACTTTTTCCACTTATTTTTAGACCTCTGGTTGCATTAAGTTAATATACAAGTCCTTTGTAGAATTTAAATTAAATGAATGTTAAATGGTTCAGCATAATTATTCATTGCCAAGAATAATAACATTCATCTTACGTCTACCAGACTTCTTTACAGTGGCCTCCAAAAAATTAATGGAATAGACTTCACTTAGCATTGCTGCCTTAAAAATCACTGTCTAACAAAGATCTCATTTAAAGCCTACTTCTTAAGCTATTTATATGACCCTACACCCCACCAAGACTAGGAAACACACTTTTCTGTGAGAACAGAGAAAATTATTACCCTTTTGTTGTGATGAATTAAAAAATTCTCAATTCTTTTTTCCCCCCTAAGAACACACCTTTATGTCTACCTTACTGACAATTTTTGCATTTTGCTTTTCAGTCCCTTTTCTATTTGCTGAAATGTGAACTCTTCTGTTAGTAATGGCAAATGTTGCACAAAGGCAACAACCACAGTCAAATCCAAATATTTTACATTGAAATCCAACAGCCAAGGGAGATACAAAGGCCCATAGGTCAAAACCCAAATATTAATAGAAAAGCATAGATAGATTCAGAGCAGATATTAATTCTACAGAATACTCAAAATCCAAAGACATAATTCTATTAAATGCTGTCAGGATAGTATCCAAAGATGGCTTTTTTTTCTTTGTAAGCCTATTTAAAGAGATATGAACATCTCACAGCCTCAGGTGAACAGAAGAAAGATGACTGAAGAAGCTTCACATTAATGCCTACGGACATTTAATTAATTTACAAAGTAACCCAGTGGGAACCCACTGAACACCTTCAGAAGAACACAAATTTGCTTATCGTGTCTGCCGATGCCATGTGTATGAACCAGCCCAGCTTCTGTACACTCCTTTGAAGAAAGATGTCACCCTTAAAAGGAATCTCATACTTAAAGCATATTTATCTGTCACTTCAAGTCAGCTGTCCACTGTTTATCCACATAAGAATATTTTCCAAATAATATGTTTCATATGATACAGACATAAAGGTACATAGATTTCTTTCAATAACATCCGACTTTACATTGTGACTGCACATATTTAAAAGTAAGGATGACTTATAACAACATAAATACTGAGTAACTAATACCTACTGAAATTCACTTCGAATAGGATTAATCAAGTAATGTTTTTTCCCTGTCATTAGTAATGCATGACCTATTTGATCCACTAGAGTATCTTACTGCAAACCATGTGTGAAAATCTGAGCCTTTTTGAAATAAATTAATCTATGCAGTTTAAAAGTTTATGCAATTCTACTTATGCTTTAATATTTAGAAGGGACTTATTTGCAGCAAAAAGACATAATTGTTATATAAAAAGTTTCTGTACATATGTGGAGGTCGCTGGAAGATAAAAAGCATACTATATTCAGAGCAGACTTCATAAGAAAATCAAACACTTAATTAGAAAAACATGCTAGTGGAAACAATTTTTTGTAATGGTTTATTTTTCAATCCATGTGATTTATTTTGGCAAATTAGCACAGATTCAAGACAGTTAAATTTGGTTATGCAGGATATCTGAAAATAATAATTCAAATATTTATTAGGAAATGTCCCTTTACTAGCTTTTACAGGAACACTTCCACAGAAAATTCTATGTCTAAAGGACTGCGGATAACAAAATCTTAACTTGTAAATCAGGTAGAAATGGAGAGATTATTCTTCTACTAAATGCAAACCTCTCCCTTATCCCCAAGGTTCCTGAGCTGAAGTTATCAATGTCATTCCATGTTGTCTGCTACTCTGGAAAATTATTCTCTCCTCTTTTCTTTACTACCTGAATAAAACTTTTCCCTGAAGAACTAAAATGCTCAAAATGAATTGGAAAATGAAAATGGTTTAGGAACATGTTGTTCAATTCTACAAGTAATATTTCTCCAATTTTTTTTTTCCAAAATATTGTGCCTTGGGCCAAGACAGGCATCAATATTAATTTTCCAATTGGCGAAGATTATTAAATAAATAAATAAATCCAGCAAACTTCTCTTGAAGAGGATTTCAGAAAAAAATGCTCAAATTATCATTTAAACCTGGAAAATATCCAACATTCCTGTCAATTATCATATAATACCACCATAACCAAGCAACATTTTTGCATTTTTGTTTCTTCTCTAAATTATAATATTAATTTATTAAAAAAAAAAAAAGAAAGAAAAAAAGCACCTATTTAAGAGTCTGTTTTGAGAAAATGAAAAGCAGAAGGCTCTACAAGGATTCTTTTTAATGTCAGGACATAAGTTTACAAAAGGAGCTGGAAAATGGCATTTGCAAACACTTTTTTTTAGCAGACAAGACACTAGGAGAATTCAAATTATTTATTTGCTAAGAGATGCTTACAGACAAATAGATGAGGGATGTGGAAAATTATGGCAATTTCCTAGGAAGTACGAATATGGCTGTGGTTTCCAAATGTCCCATGCCTAACATGTAGTAAGGAGAATAAACCGTTCTGAAGATCCAAAACACTGGTGACTGAGGCAATGAAGGCCTTCATCACTGACAGCTGCAAAGTATCTCTGGGTAGGAAGAAAAAAATGTGCTTTGAAAGTATGGTAAAAGAAAGAAGTATGGACCGTGTTTCATGCAGATATACAAATTTTAGTTCATTTTATTCTTTCATCCAGTTACCTTCACATTACTCATACCCTCCACCTGAGCCAGACATGACAAATTCAACTGATGAGTACCAATCTGACAACAAACAAATAAAATAGTCACTATTCTTCTCATAGGCACGAAGGAAGGAGGAATGGGATCTGTGTTGTTTGCTTGTACTTTTACTACATTATAACAGCATCTAGATCAGCAATTAGACCCATTTAAGTGGCTTGTGACTATAGGACGAAAGAAGTTACATATTTTTCCTTAATAATTTAATAACTCTATCCCAGTATATTACAGATGTGTAAGCCAAGCTACAGTTTCAAATCTGTGTATTACTTTGTAAAGGTTTAATGTGAGATTCCTCTTTAATGCACTTTGTAGTTTTTAACATCACTTCCTCCTCCATATATTATTACAATTCAATAATTCCTGTAGAAGCATGCTGTGAAGCTATGGAAACCACACCTTTTATCCTACATCCACAAAAAGCAGGAGGGGAATTTAAAAACGTTGTTTGGATCTGGAACATATTTCCAAGTGATAACCCCCAAATCATTGTCCCTGGCCTTACTGTACTCACTAATAACAGTTCACACTATTACAGATGTAACTAAAATGGGAATCAAAAAATAATTAACTTTTGCCCTTGACATCCTCTCATGAGACAGCCGTAGGGGACTGGATTAAGAAATATGCTACACAGCATTGCACACACACACGCGCGCGAAAAAAAAGAAAAGGAGAAAGAATATTATGGACATGCAGATGATCACAGACTATTGTGCTGGGTGTGCAACACTTGATACATGGAAAAGAGTTTTTGAAGCAGCTTGAAACAGGCATTTGAACCCTTTTTTAGAAAAAAGCCTAGTGTTTCACTCTTTCCTAGAGAGTGACGAAAACTATAGCAAAATGGCTATAAACACCTATTTTCTAAGTGTTTAGTACTTTCTCTATTTACTCCCAATTCAACTTAAGATCCTTAATTATCATAAAAACAAATCCTTCACTAACATTTCACATAGAAACAGCTCCAAATCATTCCTTGTGCATTGCCACACCTTTGTCCTACAGCAAGTTACACCAGACTTTAAAATACTTTCTGATAGTTGTTTTTCATTTTGATTTAGCACCTTTTTCCTTCCTTTTTTTTGTGATGAATTCATTGTTGGACATCACCTGCACCTTAAGGTGCTTAACGATGAATTAGTCCAGAGAAATCTAGGCACAAAAACACATGATGTTAAGAGGTTCTTAAGTCCTGTCAAATCTATGACTTGAATTAAGATGAAGTTATTCCAGAAAGAAAAACACAATTTCCACCAGAGTGCAGACAGGCAAGACACCAGGACAGGAAGAGAATTCTACTGAGAAGATTCAAGCTCTCTAAGCAAAAAAAATTTTTGACACAAATCCTTAACTAATTTGTGAAAGTGAGCTGCTTTTAATATACTTTGGATTACTCTGGGATGCTCAAGAAATACTGAAAATGTCAATTTACCCAAGTGAAATCCTTCCAAGAAATTATCTATTCAACTAAACTACTATTAAGTAGGTTTCTGAGATGAAGAGTGGAACTTTTAGCAGATGAGAAAGGGTTTAGCCTCAAACATCTGATATGTTCTTCCTGGGGAGATGAGGGGGCCATGTTTTACTGAAGTACTATGAATTTAGGTCTCCCAGTCCAAGCAAGCATTTGAGCAGCTGTCTACATTGCTGAGGACACCCATTTTTATCTAATAAACATTTAATTTTACACAGAGTTGAAATAGAGTGTATAATTTTAGCTTACTGCCTTTATCTATATAGCCACCACACTCTGAAAATGGTGCATAGGAGGACCTCTGGTCCCCATCCCTCTCAAGTAGTCAGGTTTATGGGCAAGACACCAGCTTTGATTTTGCCATTAGCTCAAAAGGAACACTCAAGTGTACTGCATACTAAGAAGTAATGGTCATGTTAGAAAAGGAATGAAGCTATCACCATAGAACAATTTTGTTTGTACAAACCTCCTGATCCACAATAAATAATTTCCTGAGAAAAGAATCAGAAAAGGGATTTTTCCTCTGGGAAAGGAAATGGGTAACTTCTAGCATATATATACTGTAGACAGAGTTATTATATAGAATTTTTCATATTTTAGAAAGAAACACTACATTTAGTTTGTATTCCAGTACAAGAAAAAATGCTATGACATATTTGGACCACAGCACATTGTAATTTTCTCATTCTGAAGATGAACGTCAGCTAAAACATGGTCTTTTTGAATCTGTGGTAGATGAGATCCATTTCCAAAATGGATTAAGAAATCACTATACAGAAAAGGAATGGAGAATAACTATTATCATGACTGTTCTTCAGGAATGCTATTCAGAAAATAGGTTTATATATTTCAGCTACACATACAGTAAATGCGTGTTTTCTTCTTTGCTTCTCTTTATGCCATTCATATTCTCAGTCCCTGGTACCCAAAAGTGTCTGAAATGATTTCTCAAGCTCAAGAAGAAATATAAAATCCAGTTGCCTTATTTGTTGGCAGTAGCTGTATTCATTACTATCTATCCAACATTTCAATAGCCTACTTTGTAATGTTTTGTTAGGATAAAAGCTGTGAGAGATGACCTGTTTTGGAAATGTCAATCATTACAAAAATAACCATCTTTTTCATGGAACCTAATTCATTTACATGTATTGATCCACTAAAATGAATGTTAGAAAGTATTATATAGTTATGATAGAGATAATAATATTCCTCTTAACAGAGTCCAAATCTTTCTTAACAATCTGTCTTTGCTATCCTTGTCTTTCAATTTCACACTCGCACTTAAACAGATGGTCTACTAGGCTCAGCTGTTCCCTGCTCTGTTCTTTAGGAGAGTAAACAGACAATGCACTGTGCTAGGAGTGATGTTTACAAATGCTTTCTATACAAGAATAGACAGCATAAGCCTATCATGATGCTAATAAAAATATAAATATAGAAATATTAGATGTGTTTGCACTGGAACAAAAAATAAAACACCGGTACGGTAGGCCCAGGATCTGAGCAGCTGGAAAACAAAACAGAACAAGACAATCCAACACCACACAAACAGAAAACCTCACAGGAAATGTAATATTTGCTAAAAAAATAGTAATAATATTTCTACATGCAGTTTTCCTTCAGTTCCTTACTGCATAAACTTGAAAAATCCTATTATAGAAAAGCAACTAAGGCAACTGTTATTTCTTCAAAGCTTCCTGACCAGATATTTGATCGGCACAACAGGCCTTTTTATAGTTCTTCATAAATAACCATCTGTATTTACACATCTGGTGTTTGCATTAGGTTACCTGTACCTGATTAGCTCAGGGACATGTAGGAAACTGAGGCTATAACTTAGGATGTCCATATATCCATACATGTTCCAGAGATAAGGAATTTCCTAGGAACCATCTGAAGTAGGATGTAAAATGGCTGAGGAGTCACCAAGTCATCAGCATACCTCCTCATAGAACAATGAAATAAAAAGTTCATAGCAATTAAAAAGTTATCAAAAAGTATACACTTCACTATAGTTTATTTGCTACCTTAGGTAGTTTATGAACTTACCTTAGTTATGTTCACTGTCATGTAACACCAAGAGTTACAACATGAGTTTGATGGTACTTAATGTAAGACAGAACACTTGGCACATCAATGAATTCACACAAGGTTAAGATAAATATATTTAGTCTGGTTAAGTGTTTGATATCTTTCTACTATATAGGCAAATATATATCAAAATCATGTAATAGACACCATCTGTTCTGGAAAGGAATGATACATTAAGGTACTGAAAACCCACAAAAGGCTGATTCTTGAGCAACTAAAGTAGGTTGAGGTTAGTTTTTTAGTACTCATTGAGCACAGCCTACCATCTTAAATAATTTATTAAAAAGTCCATAAAAAAAAGTATGTTCCTTATCTGTCCTCTGTCACAAGTCTCTATTTTACTTCAGCATCAGTTAACATCGCATATAAGCTCTTGTGAGTACAGGAATTTAACTGAAATGTTATGTCTTTACTATATTTCTAAGAGTTGTTTTGAGATGACTGTTCATTTTGGGTAAGTTTCTGATTCCACACTCCCTCATAAGAAAGAAATTAGATATAAAAATAACCTCTGTCATGAAAAAATGACAAAGAATTTAACCCCCAGTTAGACAGTGATAAGTTTTTTTCCCTTGAATAGTGATGAGCCATGAAAAGGGTACTGAACACAGACTCATTTGTTATTTCTGGGTTAGACAGCAGCAAAAGAGCAAGAAAGGTATTTTATTCTGATAAAAAGAGTACAACAAATGGTTAGAGACTACACAACCAATCAATTTGCCATGCTCATTTTGGAAATTATTATGGCTGTACAACTGAGACCTGATCTGTGGATTTCAGACCTCCTATTTTCCAATTTTGCTAATATTTAAGTTGAAAATACATTTGGCAGGAACATTTTTTTACCAAAGCCAGTAAACAGCAGTTTCACAAAGAAACTTCTAAACAAATACTTATACACTGTGAAGTACAATTATAGAAGCTTACACTTATTTTACTTTCAATTTAGCCTTGGATGTAAAAGGTGGCTTTCCTTCTTGAACATTGGCTAATTTTTTCAGCATCATCTTAAAAGCAAATTATGTTCATCTCAGCTGCCTCCTGTTTCTGGAAAAGGAAGAGGCAGGGGAAGTTGTAGGTAGCAAGCATCCCTTTGATTTGAGCTCCTAGCCTTGACAGTACAGCCATGTGAACTGGATGGGAACATGGATGTTGACAGAGAGAGCAACGTTACTTAAGCTTATCTTTTAAGTACTTGCTGAAAAAACTTTTATCAAGGCTAAAGTATTATGAAGTGGAAAAAAGGAGACAAGCTAATGAAGAAAAGTCTTGTGGTTAAGTAAGGCTAGCTACCACTTCCCTTTTCGTTTCCAAATAACACCCAATAAAGAGGAACTTCAATAAATATAGATGTTTGTTCACTTTCTTATTAGCTGGACTGCACTCACAAAACTGGTAGACTTTACTATACTTGTCTATTTTAGGTACTTTCATATGTCATTTTCTTGCTTTAGTTGAACAAGATTTAGTAAAAAACCTTCAAATTGTGGCAAGCAGATCCACTTGTACCATTTGCTAGTGCTGTATTGTAACATTCTTTTATTACAAAAAGTGTATTTGAACTGAGATAAAGTATGTAAATGTGGTTTCCTGTTTCTATGTTTCCTGATTCTTTCTTTATATGAAGACAGCAACTTCTAAAACAACAATTTTGCAAGTAAACGACACGTTTTTAACACAGGTAACAGATATAAAAAGACACTGTAGACTACTTCTGCAATACCAAAAGATAAAAATAAAAAGTATATATACATGTATTTGTTTATCCTGCCGTGTGTCTCAAAATTATCTTCCATACATGTGATTTAAGCATCCTGACACAAAGGTAGCACCAGCCTTCAGAAATGGTAAGAAACATCAGATTAAACTGATGTAAGAATATACAGCATTGGAGAGGTAATTTAAGCAGCCATGTTTTTCATCTCCAAATAAAAATTCAGAGCTGGTTGTCATGGGTTCAGCAGCACCAGTCATTTTTCTCCTTAGTAGCTGGTGCAGTGCTGTGTTTTTGACTTTCTGCCTGGGAACAGCACTGATAACACCAATGTTTTCAGTTACTGCTTGGTAATGTTTTGGTCTGACCGAGGACTTTCTGAGTCTCATGCTCTGCCAGGGAGGAGAGGAAGCCGAGAGGAAGCAGAGACAGGACACCTGACCCAAACTGATCAAAGAGATATTCCATACCACAGCACAGTCATGCACAGGATGAAAAAATGGAGGGGAGAGACCCAGAAAGGTGGAGGGTGCACTGCTGGGTTGGGCTGGGTATTAGCTGGTGAGCAGTTGTATTCTTTTTCCTTGTATTTCCCTTATTATTATTATTGGTGATAACAGTAGTGATTTGTGTTATACCTTAGTTACTAAACTGTTCTTATCTCAACCTTTGGAGTTGCATTCCTTCGATTCTCCTCCTCATCCCCTCGGGACTGGGGGAAGAAAGAGGGGGGGAGTGAGTGAGAGAACTGCTTGAGGAGGCTTAAACCACGACATAGTGGAAGTTTGAGACATCAAAAAAAATGTGTATTCAAAAATGCGTCTTTTTTTTTGGTTTGATTTCCAGTATAAAATCCTTGTCTGTCACAGTCTCCATAATTTTAGCTTTCTATGCTGATGAGGAAGTATAGGTCACAAAGTTTAATGACTTGGCACCTGCAGTTTGACAGATTGGTATCAAAATACCAGCTGCTACAGGATTTGGACAACATTCATTTGCAGAGATGTTTCTCAGGATTGTTTTGCATGGTATTTTTTCTTTTAGTATGAGTCCAACATAAAAACATGCATGTCTTACATCATCAGCTATGCTTTCCTGATAAAATCAGCTTTACAAAGTAGATTTGGCTTGGTGGATGAACAGAGAGGCACAAAAACTAATTTATTAATTCAAGCATGATACTGATTTGCCACCCTAACTGGCCAAATGCACTGAATGAGTATAACTTGGCATCTTGTTTCATACCTGGTTTCTTTTTGTTCACTTATATATCCCACCTGGGCACTGTTTCTGGAAGATTATTAAGAACCACTATGAAATATTTTCCTGGTGACTTCAAAGTTGTAGACAGAGCAGTAGAATCCAACAAAATTCAGTTGCTTACCCTTTGAAACTCCACAGTTCTGTAATCTTTTTCACTCCACAGATTTCCAAGTTTAATTCTCAGAGTGGCTTATCTTTTTTTTTTCGGGGGGGATGGGGCTGGGAGGTTATGCTCAGGAATGCCCCATCTAATACTGAGGCATTGGAACACATGAAGTGACTACTTTTTATTTCCATTGAGGTTGTGCTAGGAAATTACTTGCAGGAAACATTAAAAATTAATTCATATAAAGTCTTGTCCTCAGCAGTTCTATCATACTGTGACAATGCCAAAACCAAATCTCAGCCTTTCCTACTTTGTGGGAAAAACATCAGTTTTCTATCAAAATATTTTAGGTCATCTTTTTTCAATTTCATTATTGCAGGAAAGAGATTTTTACTAAGTCAAAGCATATTTTTTTTTCATTTTTCACTGGGAGAATCTGATGAAATCATCAAATAATCAGAAAATAGTGCTAATCCTTGGAGTGAACTATTACAAACCTCCGCAGAATCAGAACATCTCGCTTTACTTTCTGTGTGGGGCCGGATCACACGATTAACAGTGCCCTAAAGAGCATTTTTTAAAATGTGTCTATTTCAGTTCTGTTTCCCACTAAAAAATAAAAATAAAATATTGGAATTTCCCTGAGGATTGAAGTTCAGAACAAAGAGCAGTATGCAAACATTTTAAACTACCTCCACTGGACAGTCCACTTTGAAAGTACCTGTTTCTTTCAGTGATATTAGCTGAGCACCTCAATATGCAATTTCTAATCTTCCCGCTGTAACTAATTTAAGCTGTCTAGCTTTTATTTCCTGCTATTCCACCACAGGTTCCTGACATCTAGAATTTAGCACTCTGCATTGTAAAGCTGATAGCAAAACATAACCTGACTTTAGACCTCTGCCTTTCTAGAAATGCAACAATTTCCACATACTTCTCATAGCAGACTTTTCAGGCCTGTCATGCCCACAGCATAGCTGAGGTTATTCCTCAAAACATACCTGGTTATTCCTCACAGCAGATCTTGATGAAGAGTACTATAAGAGTATTTAGAGCTGTTACCCTTATGCTACCAGGTAACGTTAACGAACTTGGATATGCTTTGCCTAATTACAGTTGAAATGGTGGGCAAATTCTCCAAAGCTGCTTACTTACATCATTTTCCACAAGTGCTAGGAGAATCTAAAGTTATCTCAGTCTCTTGTGAGACACCAGGTATGTCCTCACATATATGAGGAAGTAAGAACTTTCAAAACACAGGAAACAATAGTAATGGAAAGAAAAACATGTATGGGTTTTTTGAAGGCTACTTTAGAGTGTAAATTAGAACCTCACATGAGATCAAGTGCACATAGCAAGTGCCTTCATATGCTTGTGTGTGAAGTCAGTGGTGAATTTTCACTCAGAAATTCAACCTCATCTTGATACTTCCCTAATCCTAAGACATTTATCCTTTCAATTCCATACTGATATGCTGCTGCAACTTAATCTCATACTTCCCACAAGTAGTTTCCATTCCATAGTACTTAATTAGAAAACTACTGACCATCAAACTCACCCCAGAGGACTGAAATCATGACAGCATCAGTTTTCATTTTGTGGATAGTTCTTCAATTTTTTATGCCTGAAGACTGCATACTGCGAAACGTCAGCACACTGGAGTCTGAAAAAATTATACATTTTCCATTTATGTAAAATGTTCAACAAGGAACAAGACTCTACGTGTCACCAGAGAAGGCATTCCTTCAGTTTTAGTAATCTGGCCATATGATTAGGAACCCTGTGTACTTTAAGAACTAATCCAGAGTCTTAGAGGATTAGATTTTTAATTTGAATCAGTGAATTAGTTGATGGACACAAAATGGCAAATAACCATGTTATATCTCAGCACCTACTGATCTGTACAAGCTGGCTGTTGTCCTACAGGTTAACTTGGCTAGCCTGACTGCATTAATTCACAATCATAATTTTCTCTTCAGCTCTGCTGGGTTGCTATAACATGACCATCTTTGAGGACGATTTGAGAGAGCTTCTAGCAAGCATAATGTTTAATGGAGATGAATCAACAAAATCAGGAGACCTATTTGTCACAACAATGGCTTCTTTATCATCTGATCCAAAACAAAGTACAGCCTATATGTTACATGAACAAAAACACAGCAGTTTTGCAGATCCCTGAGTCTGATAGCAGAAATAACGTAAAAATATAATACTTTTCCATAAATAAATGCAGTAGATTAAAGCAAATGGCAGTAAGGTGTTCATAAAATACTGTGTAAGAAAGCCTCTTTTAGCCTTAATATTTACACTGCAATAAGGCTAGTTCAAGAACATGGTCTACAACTGTCCTCTGCACAGAAGTAGTTCTAACTTCATTAAGATTTTTGAAAATTTCACCTCTTCTCCCAATCTGCTAAAATAATATGTAAACATTTTTACTACTTATCCCACTTAACTTCCATAAGCTATTTTCAGTTATTGCAACTAAAATCAAATGGGCATTTGAAAACAAATGAGCATTAAACCAAACCCTTCCAATGTAGCTGTGATTTAATAATTTTTTTTTTAAGAAATTGTTATTCAAGAAGTCTCTTCCAGCAATGACTGCACAAGGAAATTTTTATTTGCTAATATAAAGAGAATGTGAATCTGAGGGTTCAGACTGTAATGCCCTTTGGCAAATTTTTAGCAGGACCTAGAAGGAAATTAATTCTGCAACTATTATTATTGTTAATGAGAGCTATTCAGCCAAATCTTCATGCACAAATCACACTTAATATGTACCCCTTATGGGTCTTTTTCTGCATAATAGCTTAAATTAATTTCCACAAACAGCTTCCCAGCAGTTTTTTAATACAGTAGATCTAAGTCTGATTCCACAAAGGTTCATTGATTCACTTCAGCATAAGCTCGAAATTGTAGAAATATTAAAAGGAGCAAAACATCTGAATAAACACCTTAAGGTAAATACTTGCCCTGACGTAACTAACTTCAAAAAGCTAGGCCAAATTTACACCAGTATAAGTGAAACCAAAACCTTATTTCTACAAACCTATTTGCTCCTTAGCTCTTCCATGGTGATATTTCCTCATCATTAAACTTTTAGATGTGGTCTATCAACACATTGTCTGCTTGTAACAATAGTGACTGCTGCAATGGGATTCAGTTTTGGCAGGTAGTATTTATTCTGTTCTGATCCTCCTAATTCTTCTCTTAAATTTGAGACTGGCACAAGTTACTTCAATAAAAATTTATTTTTCTATGAGAGGTGCTGAGGAAAATTGATTTCTGTTTGTTCCTTTAACCTCATTTACAAGAAAACAATAATTAATATAATTCAATATTGGTCCTGTGATTCACTGATTTTTGCATATATTTATTGATTTTCTTAGTATCTATTCTAGAAGGAACTGCTGAGTTCAGCATAGTGAATACTTTTATATAGATGCAATTTTTTGGCTTACTTGCATGCATCATATGCCACACAGGTGGAAAAACTCTACAGCTGATTGCACAAAATATACGGAGAAAAAATGTAAGGGCCATGGCTACCTGTGACAGTTTTAGAAGGAATCTATTTAATTGCATTTTACTGCAGGTTTTCTGATTTTGAGACTTACTTCACTGGTGGTGACTGGGATGAAGAATCTACTAGGCAGGACTCACTGTGTTTTATAGGTACCCACTTGCTCAGCTCCTGAAACTCAGAGACCTGAGAACATAGGGTTTATCACACCTAGTGATAACTTTTCCTTGGAGAAGCATCTATGCGTGTGATAGCGTATTATAGCATCTATGCGTGTGATAGCGTATTATAGCATCTATGTGCCTAATAACATGGTTAACACACATCATGTGTGGAAAATTGTATCAGCAAAAGTCCTAATGCTATCTGAAGAGTTCAAGCTCTTCATGATTTAGCACCATGTGATTGTGTTCAGATCTGCAGGCAAGTCACTTACTGTGTCCGCTCGAATGTTGTTGATTTTGCACTTAGTTTCAGACAGAGCCAAATGAACAAGTTAAAAATTTTACCTTTGATTTTGCCACACTGTCTAAAAAATCTTCAGCCCACAATACCATGTGCCATGATACTGATTCTGCTAAACTCTGTTAGTGCAAGTTGCCTATGCAGTATAGCCAGTCAGCTAGTTTGCATAGGTAAGTAGGTGTTGACAGCACGCTACTCTTCTACTTCTAGCAGAGGTTTCCACTCCTCCTTATTGATACTAAAAAGACATCCACAGATAGACTTAGGTATTCATGTAATGGATTCCACCCTGGCAGGCTTATTATTCACCCAGTGACAATAAAATAAATCAATTTAAGGAGCTTGAGAGGATTTTTTGCTCTCACCATTAACAATAGAATGTAGGTTTGTTTTTATATTTTCATTAACAATTTGTACTATACAAAGTAAGTTTATAAAGTGTTTGGATTATGCTAATCTGGGAAAAAGCAGAAAATGAGCTCCGAGTTTATCAGCTTGTGGTCCTGCTTAAAGAGTGGTTGTATTACTGAATGGCCCTTAGAAAATATGTAATTACGCCTGCATGGTGCTGCAGTTGTTAATAAATCTTGCCTTACTTGAGGGTCTCCATAAACCACCTCTCTGTCCACAGCCCTGGTAGTCTGCAATACAGATAAACTACCATGAATAATGAGAGCTGTCTGCAGTTTTATTCTAGGACTACCTCTATAGCCAGTTTATGGATTTCTGATTCATTTTCTCTAGTATGACTGTGCCATGCACTTATTGTCAGATTTTGCCATCTAATATCTTATTTGTAATTTCTAAGAACTGGAAAGCATGAAAAAGATATCAGAGCAAAGTCTATAAGAATACAGTAGTAATGACTTCCCACAATTTTCCTAAAAAAAATAAAACTGGAGCAATGAGTAGCAGAGACAGGCTAAGATTCAGTCATTGATCATTGTACTTGAGAAGACAAAACATTGATGATACCTGAAACTACACAGAATGCTTTGTAAAGCATTAACCCTAAATAAGTTTGCATTTCATTCATTTGGACAGCAAAAGTATAACTACTAATCACTGGAACCACCCTTCTAAATAAAAACAAGGGCATGCATAAATATTTGTTGCAAAAATTATCCTGACTTGAAAGAGTATAAAAATGAAATTACAGCTGTCTTGCCCTTGCAGAAAAAAAAAATAAAACTGATTAAAAAAATAGCCACAAAATCTCCCAAAGCCCAAACTCCGTATACCAAACAGGAAATGAAAATGGAACAAAAGATATATCCCTACAAATTCATAAAGAAAACTCTATTTAAAGTTGAAAATCTTATGAACATATAAACAACAAAGACCACAAAATACCCAGAGATTCAGGGAATTCATGGATTTACAGAAGCTCATTCTCTTTGGGGAAAAAAAAAAAAAAAAAAAAGATTTTTTATTATTTAGATGCTTAGATATCTGGAAAATATTTAGATATCAAACCAACATAACAAGATATCAAAATATAATTTAAAAAGTTGATGCCAACCTGATGAACTTTAGCCATGAAAAGTGCAAGGTACTACACCTTGGTCGGAGCAATCCCAGGTACAGCTACAGGTTGGGCAGAGAAGAGATTCAGAGCAGCCCTGTGGAGAAGGACTTGGGGGTGTTGGTTGATGAGAAA
>JASSUY010032107.1:0-36590 GCA_032466535.1 Forpus xanthops
GCCCACCTCACAAGTGTGTCAAGGTCCCTCTGGATGGCATTCCTTCCCTCCAGCATATCAACCAAACCACACAGCTTGGTGCCATCTGCAAACTTGCCGCGGCACTCAATCCCACTGTCTATGTTGCCAAATATGTTGAACACATTTGTCCCAGCTCCAACCCCTGAGGGAAACCACTTGTTACTGAGATCACCAAGGGGAACCTTATGTATAATTGGTTCCTTTTAAAAGCCAGAGTGGCTAGAATTTCTCACCAAGGAACTACCTGACAAATCCTATTAACATAAATGGCATTTACAGTACAAAGTAACCACATTAACACCAAGAACTAACAGCGTAAATCAAGACTATGGGGCAAATCAGAACATCTACAACTAGCATCCATTTTATTGATAACATTTACAGGGAATATATATCTGCTGTTGTGTTCATAAAGACTCCAAATAACTGAATTCTATCATTTATTTGTTCTTAAACTTCTGTCTAATAAGGTTGTTTTCAAAACAAATAGCAAAAAGAAACAAATCCACAACCACTTTCTGTCTACAAAGCTGGAAACCCAAATAAGGCAACAATATATAAAGTTTTAAAGATAAAATTGATTCCATTATCCACAGAAGAAAGCTGCAAATGACAAAATGAACTGTATATTTTGTTGGCTTTTATAGAACCCCCATTATTCTGTCTATGCTTCTCAAAATCTTATACTTTAGACTCTAACCAGTATTGACATATATTACATAATACCAGTAAGGAAGGTAAGCAGACTTTTGCCCAAAGCTGTAATCTCTTATTTGTCAGGAGTTACTGCTGAATGTACCCAGCTTGTAAAGTATACAGACATCTGTTTCATAGCAGTTGTATAATTCAAATAAGGTCCTAACACAAATAAAGCTAAATTGGCCGTGTTGCCCTTCATGCAGTAATTTTGTATGGATGAGCTGTCATTTTAAATTTCACTGAAAATAACTGTAAACACCTTAACTGGATTAAAAAGAACTTCTAAATCACTTGTCCATAATCAAGCCAATTACTGAGCAGCAGGGATCCACTTCATCATTAATTAATCTATTCAGTGTGATCACTGTTCAATACATGCAAAATGAGAGCTGCCTTTAAAGTACCTCAATTAATGCGTAACAAACCAATAAGGTGAAAATTTTTGTGCCAGTTTCATAAGACATATTTTAAATGGGCAATTTTGCTCCCAGAAATAAATGCTTCTTCAGTATGAAAAAAAATTTGGATTTTTTCTTTCTCTCACATTAAAGGATTTATTTTTCCTAAAATTAAAGAGTCACTTGCATATTGAGAGATTAACCCCCTAAGTGGAGGTCAAACAGTCTGCAGGACGCACATGGCTTTCCTAAATAACCATGCTTGCTGACCTCTCCAAAGCACCTACAGCTCCAACGATGACAAAAATCTACTTAAGAACACAGTATTTCATTTATCTTGCAAGCAAATATAACTGATCCAAGTATTCAATGCACCTACAAAGTGAGTTATTTCTAAATGAATGCCCAGTAACTTCATCACTAAGAATAAACTTGTGTCTGCAGCATTCCCACAAAAAGAACAAAATGTGAGCTCCCAGAAGACCAAGTGGTTTTTATTCCTGCTGTTTATAGCAGTTGCTCTGGTGCCTTTGAAAACAAGCCCTGTTCCCAGAAGCAGTCTCCACACTGGGAACCCAGGCACAGCAGCTCTGGACGCATGGGACTGTGTGGGCAGAAGCCTGCCAGGATGGCAAGCAGGGCAAGACAGATGGGGGTTCCTCCTCTGGAAGACAATGCATATGCTCCAGTGCTGGTGCTTCAGGTCCTCTCTGCTGAGCCAGGCAGAAATATAAGCTCTTAAAAAGAGCAAAAGCGTGCAGAGGAAATGTGAACCCTCTCTAAAGAAGGGAACCTGGAATTCCTTGTCTTCTGAACTTTACTCTGTTTCTAACAGGATAGTAGAGTTAAGCTCAAGATAATGTAACACATATCACTAATTAAAATAATACCTTTTGGAAAGGCTTGGTTTTTGTTGGTTTTTTTTTTTTTTCTGCTTATTTTGTTTGCTGTGGTTTTATTTTTGTTTGAGCTTTTTAACAGACTGGTAAAAATATTTAATAAGATGCTGAATTCATGTAGTAATGGTATGGAAATGACAGCATCAAGCACTTAGCCAAAGATAACAAGGACCAAAGAGGCTGGGTTGTGAAAGCGAAAACCATTCCTCTCCAGTCTATTAGATTAGCCTGAGACAGTCAACAAGACAGCAATTATAGAAAACAATGTGATGAATAGCATTTCTGTGATCTTCCAAAAAGTCTTTATTGAAAAGACCCAGACAGCAAGTTAAAGAAAGTTCTGCAGACATTAAGTAGTTTCAAGGCTGGAATCTAAGGCCAGGGTTAGATACTAGCAAACAGAGGAAATCCCACCACTGTGTCCTCACATTACCAGGCTTTAGCAAGTTTGCTTTGTAAAACCTTTGCCTTCAGCGAGGCGAGGGCCCAAAAGCACAGAGGACAACCAGACTTGGACATCCCATGGAGAAACTGACTGAGCGACAACTGTGCAGGTGTACACTTAGCAGACATCAGCCTCATAAACTGAGTCATATGTTATGAATTTGACAAGCATTTCCACCAGAAATTTGCTTGATTAAGATAAAGGGAAGAGAAAGATAAATGAGAGGTATCAGAAGGGTTTATTATTCCCCTAAAAGAAAACAGAGGACAAACACTTATGTTCCTGAACTCTCTTACCTGTTGAAGGGCACTTAAAGGTAGGATTGTCCTCCGCTGCTGGCACACTGGGAGCCTTGCAGGCAAACCTCTGCCAGTGCTGCTGCATTTGCTCCCCAGGATGTGCAGCATCAGCCTGACTCACCTCGCTGGGCTGAGCTGTATGACCGTTCCCTGTGCTCTCCATGGAGCATGGAGGACCCTCATGGGGACCCACAGACATCCCAGAGTCACCTCCAGGGAGGGATTTGTACCAAATAGCCAGGGAGCCCACAGCAACAGGGCTATTCACAGCAGAAAGGTGCACCCTCAGCAAGTCAGGCTCATCATCTTCAGGGATTGGGTTGTACCATATTTCTCCTTCATCATCTGCATCATTATCCTCACCCAAGTCCAAAGCAGGGCTCCTTGGCACAGCAGGACTTGCAGCGCTGCTAACAGGAGCGCAGCTTCGTACGGAGCGCTCCCGTCCCACTGGTGACACGGAAGGAGCCCGTGGCACTGCAGGCTCAGGCAGTGGGATAGGAGATTTGGGTACCGGAATAACAGCCCTGTGCATTTCCTTACAGGCATTTTCTTCTTCCAGAGGAGGAGGAGGAGGTCTGTGCGTGCTCTGCTGCAGCCAGCTGCGTTTCTTAGAAACAGTGATGCTGTTCATCGGCAGCCTGTGTTCAGGGACCGCACTGGCCTGGGGGGACTCGGGCTCCTTCCTGCTTCTCGAAGCTATGTAAACATTTTCGATCAGATCTGTTCCCAGAAAGAAGGGAAAAAAAAAAAAAAAAAAGGAGGGAAACATAAATGTTCAGAATATAGTTTTGCTTTCAACAGATGAAGACACAAGCTGCTGCCGTATGACATCTATATTAAACCTCAACTGAGAGGACAAAAGACAGGTTGATGCGATTATAAAATTAATTTCAGCCTGTCAAAGCAGAATGTGCACATAATTAATAAAGAGTCAGACTTGTTTGGCTGTGTTTTTAACACCATGTAATTTAGATAAATGGCAGCGAGATAGCTCTGCTGAAAGGTCATGCATACTTACACAGAAATGGCTGGGGGTTTTCTGCCAAGTTCAAGTACGATTGGTTTGAGAATTGCTATGTGATATTTTTCCAGTTTACTTAGCCAATGAAGAAACAGACCTTACTTCTGGTATAATGTACTACTAAAATGGCTATAAGAAACCAACATAGATTTGCTTCTAGATTTTTATATAAATAAAGGTGATGATATCTCTTGCACAAAAACCTCCAGAAAGGACTGTCTTTATCAGCTTTATCCTATAATCAAGACAGAAGCAACCCTGATTTGTAGGGAATAAACCCATCATGAAAGGAAGGAAAAAAGAATGAAGAACTTGTAGAATCACAGAGCAGTTTGTGTTGGAAGGGACCTCAAAGATCATCCAATTCCAACCCCCTGCCATGAACAGGAACACACCTCTGACTAGACTAGGTTGATCTAAGCTCCATCTAACCTTCAATGGACAACTTCTCCGAGCAACCTGTGCCTCTGCCTCCCCACCCTCACAGGGAAGAACTTCCTCATGTCTAACCTAAATGTAGAAAAGTTTTTAAATATCTAATGACACGCCAAAAATGTAATGCAATACCTGATCAGATTCCACTGGCTGCTCCCAAGACTCGACACTATTTCCTTAAAGCAATCACCAAACATTTAATTACACACTCAAAAAGTCACCTTCACTCGAGCCCCTTGTCAGAGCATATCCAGGCAGCCCACCCAGCAGCAGTGGCAGGCTGCAGGGCACCAAATGCAGCAGCCTAACCCATCTAGGCAAGCACTGGTCCTGTCACTAGGACTGGAAGGAAAGCTGCAAATACATCCAAATGATAAACAGGGAACGGAGGCCAATAACCCTCACGCTCCTCTGTGCGGAACAACAACCCAGACAGGGTTTGCTCAGCCAGTGAGACTGAATGGGGATAACTGGATTCTCCTTAAACAGAGAACTTGTTTTCATGGGAAGCCCTCCACAGTTTGAAATTCCATGTGGGAGCAGCTATTTGATATTGCTTGAATGTGTTTCTCAACAAAACATAATTTGAACACCAATCACAGGTGTTAAAATAGAGACATGCCTCTGGAGAATTCAAGGAGCAGCTCTGCAAATCCAGCTATGCTCATTGCAGACAGGGAGACAGGAAAAAGACTGTCACTTGAATGCCTTCCCTTCTGCCCTCTTTTTAGGTTTGTACTTTAATGACAGAAGAGATCCTTGATAAGATCTGATACACTGTTTGATGAGAGATTCATCAGCTGGTGATGTCTTTTTAAGGTGAGGTTTACTTGTTTAGCTAAACTGCAATATGAACCACTTGTGATTTGAAGAATTAACTTGGTTCAAAGAAGTAACAGAATTAACCATGCTCATTTTGAAGCCTGTGCACACCTCAGCTGAAGTGCTTTGCTACATTGGGGTCTAAGTCAGTCCATTAGCTGAATCTGAGGAAAACAAGAAAGCAGGACTGAGGGAGCAGATCTCCGGGCAAAGTTTCAGTGATTTGGCAGCAGCTGTATTCCTTCCCCCACCCACAGCCTCAACATTTAAATGTGCCATTGCAAACATTCCCCTTTACACAAATTTCACTACTATTACAAGAACTAACCAGAAGGTCAGGGAACTAATCTGCAGGGGGTACAGGGCTAGGCCTGCATTTCCAAGAGGCCAGGATGGATCAGGTACTTCTCCAGCAGACATCCTCCTACCTCAAAGCCCTCTACTTCTGCAAGGACAGCCCAAGAAGTGGTCTCTGCTCCAGTGACATAAACAGATGGAGCATCCAAGAACTGTATTTCCACACAAAAAAAGGATCTGCTACTTCCTGATCCACTGCAGCAACACAGGCCCATCTGCATCAGTTAAGGCAGCCCACAATTTCCAAACCAGCAGGCTCCTATGAAGTACAATGCTTTTAAATATACACCCAGCAACACATCTGGCACCAGTCTCAAGCTGCCCTTCGGTCCCAGCAGCAGCGAGTGCATAGCGCAAACTCAGCTTTGTTTCCAGCGTCCACCCAGGCATTTCAGTAACAAACCCTGTGCAAAAGCGCACTGCATAAACCTTATTACTAACCAGGCACCACCAACAACCCTGCTGCTGGCAGATACACTGCACCTATCACACCTATTCACAACCACTCCATCTCCCAACGAGCCAGCATGCTGCCAGGGGTCATTGATCACAAATGTTCACTGAATCTCATCCAAACATACACTTACATGCACATCTTCCAACTGTAGTTTTTGCAAATAACAGCAGTACCTGCAACCACCGCTTCCCCTTTATTCGAACTTGGCCACACTCCTGAAAGCCCTTATGCCTATGTTTATTTTAGAAACAAACTGTCTCCCATGCAAGCATCTGCACAACCAGTGGTTCAATATCACAGAGTAAGTTTTCAACGTCGTTAACTGTTATAGTAACAAGCTGATTTTAAATAAATACAAAGCACTCAGACGTAGCCAGGCCAGGCACATACTTTTTGTTCCAGAGCAAAGCTCCGTTCAGAAGAATGCTGCCTGCTCTCTGTTAGTACTTTCCTATATTTAATGTGTGCGCAGTACTTTAATATAATGTAACACCAGACCAGGCCTCCAAACAAATACAGAGCATGTCAGTGTCTTCTGTCAAAAAGGTGTTTAAGGGAGAAAAATAAAAGGAAAAAAGATGGAATTCTCCTTCACATTCCACTCTATATACGAGAAAATAAACAGATCAGTGTTTAAAGTTAAGCCATTATGGTAACAACACATACATGCTCATATATGAGCAAAGCCAAAGAACTTCAACGTTTCAGCTCAACTGAGATCAAAACTGATATTCAGCCGTATATATATGTATCTATATGCAGACATATAACTATTTCAACACGATGCTTTTCCAATCATAAGGAAGCAGGGAACAGCTTTTCCAGCCTCTCCATATACGGATCAAACAATCCATAGTTCTCCTGGCTGCTCCTTAAACACGTTTTCTTTTCCTGCATTTCCTAACACAGCTACAAAATATAAGAGCAACTTATTGAAACGAAACAACAGCAAAATTCATTGGTAAGCTTTCAACGCGACCTTAAGCAAACCCAAACCACCACGAAGCCAAGCAGCAAACCCAAGCCAAGGGGTGACAGAGAGCCGTGCGGTGAAGAAGCGCCGGTCTAAACCCGAGAGCCCCTCACGTTAACGAGGAATCTTTATTCCCGATAGGAGCAGCAATCACTGACGGGACGATGCTACGGCGGCGGTCTGACTCCGACCTCAACTCCAGATTGCTCCCCGTCCCTCTCGTCCCGCTCCCCCCTGCCATCCCAGATGAAGGAGCCCCGTCCCTCAGACACTCACCCTGCGGGGCGCACACTCCGCCGTGGCGGTGCCCGCCGCCCGCCGCCCCTCGTTGGGACCTCCTTCCCCTCAGCTTGGAGAGCGTCCTGCGGAGCGGGTCAGCCATGCCTGGGCGCTGCTTCCCCGCCGCCTTCAGCGGGCGCTGCTCCCCGGCCCGCGGGACCGTGCAGCCCCGCTGCGCGGCAGGAGCTGCAGCCCCATGGCGGCGGACCTCCGCCAGCGCGGTCCCGACTCCGCCGCGCACATACCTCGCATAGCTGAGCGGGGTGAGAGGGCGCCCGCAGTGCGCATGCGCGGCCCGCCCCGGCCCGGCCCGCCTGCGAGGGGCCGCGGCTAACCGCGGTTCCACCGCCGTGGAGCGGCTGAGGGGAGCGGGTGCCGCCGGTGTGTGCCGGACGGGATCGGGGCTCCCGGGGCTATGGCGGCAGCCCCGGTCTGCTCTGCCAGGGCACGGACTCCCCAGCGGTACCACGAGTTATATGCGGAGTCTGTCACGCTGCAGAGAGGAGTATCATCAACTGCGTTAGCCATGTGTATGGCATTCCTTGCCAGAGGTCCACGGCGTGTTTCAAATACTTCATAGAATCATACAAACATGCAAGATTATCAAAAACAACCGTTACCCCAGGACGGCCAAGTAGGCCACTTAGCCGTGTCGCTATGAGCCTTAACTAGACAGTTTCTGGACACTTCCAGGGACTAATTCCACCACTGCCCTGCGCAGCCTGTTCCAGTGCTTGACAACCCTTTTGGCGAAGAAATTATTCCAAACATCCAATCTGAATCTCCCCTTGCACAGCTTGAAGCCGTTACTTCTTGCCCTATCATCTGTTACCTGGAAAAGAGACCAACCCCACCTCACTAAAACCTTCCTTCAGGTATCTGTGGAGAGCGATAAAGTCCCCACTGAGCCTCCTCTTCTCCAGATTAAACAACCCCAGGGCCCTCAGCTGTTCCCCATCATATTTATGCTCCAGACCCTTCACCAGCTCCGTTGCCCTTCTCTGGACCCATTGCAGCACCTTAATGTCTCTCTTG
This sequence comes from Forpus xanthops, assembly GCA_032466535.1. Lineage (NCBI taxonomy): Eukaryota > Metazoa > Chordata > Aves > Psittaciformes > Psittacidae > Forpus > Forpus xanthops. The sequence goes on from JASSUY010032107.1 coordinate 8,144, forward strand.
TAATGAGGAGAGCAGAACTGAACACAGGATTCACAGTAAGCTGCAAACTTCTCTTCTGTGCGCATGGCAGTTCTTGCTCCCTGACAGGTTTTCAGACTGCTTACCTGCACTCTCACTCTCTTAAAAAGCTTTTGTGCCCTCCTCAGTGCAGTTAACACCAGCAACACGGGGATGAAGCTGGCCTTGATGTCAGGGGCTTTTAGTATTCCAGCCAAAATGCCACATAGGTCTAAGATAAGTGGCATTAGGACAGAGCAATAATGTACTGAGGCTGTTGAAGTGGGCAAAAATCTGGGCTTGGTGTATGTATTGCTCAGCTACATAGTACAATGTTAATGCAAGCACACAGCCCTTCGAAGCCTATCTTGGGAAATGGTGTGGCACTGATTTTTTACCAAGATAAAATACTGGGACAGCTTTCATTGGTTGACATCTATGTGGGTTTATGTCTCCCACATTTCATTTCACTGTAAACAGCTTCAGGAATATATTTTGCAGCTTTTTACATTACATACCTTATGAACAATGTACGACACACCTGTCTTGTGGGTAAGAGCAGAGGAGCTGTCGCCATCTTCTACCCTTTAGTGGTGTGTTGGATGTCATCTCTCTGCAGAAGGCAGCTGGGAGCAGGCAGGCGTTCCACGTGTTCCACATGCCAAGCACAGCGCTGCCTCGGTACATAATGAATGCCAAGACACAGGACAAAAGGAAGGGCTCATTAAGTTCTGGAGGAAACAATCGCAGCCCAAGAACATCACATACATTCACAATTTCCTCTTTTACAAATTTCTGAAGGGAGGAGTAATAATTTGATCATTTGAAATCAAATCTTCATAAAGAACAGATTTTAAATGTTGAATATTTAGATTCACCCAACAGCAGCAACACAGTAATACCCATATCTCTACAATGTGAATCAAAACCCAAACCAAAACATTACAGAATAGTTCTGATTTAATCTAACCGAATCTCAGGATATTTATCATATATCATATTGCAACAATTTGAAATGCATTTTGACATTGTGTCCTTTGAAACCATTTCTGTTTCTTTAAATACACCTATTGAGAAATACCTCTGCACAAGTTTCAGAGCAAGATGTAAAACCATTCCAGAATGCCTTTGGTTGGGACAAATCACAGAGGAGATGGTGGTGTCTGGAATGGTCTCAAAGTTTACTGCTGTGCAGGCAAGGAGCTGTGACTTCTCAGGCCTCTGTCCCTGCAGGGGTCGAATACTGCCCCCTCTGATAGGTGCAGCACAGCACCCGTGGCATGGGTTAGAAACAGCATCTTGGGCAAAGTCACATTCAAGAAATACATAAAACAAAACCTATCCGTGCAGTACATTCCTGTGGACAATTAATGAATCTATCTCCAGCACATTAGTTCACAATTACAGTTTTTTCATTACCTATGGGCTTAAGTAATTCCACCTTCTCTAACCTGCTCTCATCTGTTTGAGTGGTTAAGCTTTCATTCCCAACAAGAACTTTGATTTCTAGTCCGGAATCAGTAAGCAAAACTAAGACTTTTATGATACCTTCTAGAACTGTGATCATCATCTGTAAAGATAACGGTCAAAGAAGAAAGGTATAAACATATTTGATGGTGCTTTTTTTTGTTGTTATTCATTTCACAGTTGGCTGCTGAAACAGGCTGCCCAGACAAGCATCAAAACTACATTCTGGGGAGAGTGAAAATTTGGCTGGCCCTGGCCAAGCAAACCTACCTGGCTTCTGACCTTCAGAAATTCCATCCAACCTAAATTACTCTTCCAGATCAAAATTTTGCTCATACTGGAGCTGCCACCTTCCCTAGCTGAGAGATGGCTCAGATAACATGAATGAAGTCCAGCTGAGCAGAACACCAGGGACAAAATCCCCTGTAAAATTCTGCATGGGCACCACAGCTCAACTGCACTGACCTTATTGATGCTATCAGGAGGTTAGCTGTGCCACCAGCATATGTATGCCTGAGACAAAGGGCATGTGTTTGAAGTCTGGAAGAGGAGATCTACCCTACCAAAAAAACACTGAAAAGATTCAGAATAGGCAGCAGATGAGCTCCAAGTTTTCTCAGCTAGAAATAGTTGTGGCAACCATTTCAAATTGAGCAAACAGAAGACATCTACACCTACCTTGGCTGTCATCTTCACACCTGCAGATTTCCATCCTGTTCTAATGAGAAATCAGATTCCTCTTGTCTACATGTGCCATAGCTCATCTGAATTAGTTCCTTAATAAGTAACAACTTACTTCAAAGAACTGTATGTAACTTTTAGCAAATTCCTCTTTATTTAGGTGACATTTTTGGAAATTTTTGTTACTTGAATATTTCCTTTCAGCTATTAGAACAATATTAGTAGAAAGTAGGTACTAGCCAGAGTAAGGACCAAATCCTGCAAAGAACTGGGGCACTGCTTTTTGGTGTGCAGTACTGCTTTCTCCCACAGCTATTAGCTATGGAAAGAAAAGGAAATTCAACATCATTGTATTTTCCATGCTGTTTCACACAGTGTTGTCTTAATGTTCTGTATGGTTTTAAATGTTAGTTTAAGCATTTAGATTATTCCTCTATGCAATAGGCACACAGGAAATAGCTCGGTGAAAAGCTGCCAATAGTTGAGTCTATAAACACAGTTTGATCTGTATCTTGGAAATTTGTTTCCATTCCAACCTGTGGTTACAAAGCACTTTTTCTTGTTGGCAGATGTATTTTTTTAAAATCCCTATGTACCCTGTATTTGCCCAACAGAGTTGCCATTGATCACACACAAAAAAACCCCAACATTCAGATAGAATAACATTAAGGATCTGGCTGGAACTAACTTGAGCCAGTGGAGTAAGAGTCAAAGCTGAGCTTTTGTTTTCAGCTCAGCTTGTTTCATTCAGGAGCTGCAAATCACACTGTGCTGAACACAAGTCTTTTAACTCAGCCTTCTACAAAAAGTAGAAGCAATTTTAAGAGGATGGGACTAGAGCTTGCATCAACTTGAAGAGGCTTCTTATTAGGAGACTTGGCAAATATTCAGGACTGGTTATACAGTGTGACTTCAAGCAAATAGAAGGCATTAGTATTCTTCTGAAGGTACAAAGAGAAGTGTTATAAAAGGTTGTTTGTTTTTGTTTTTTTTTTTTTTTTATTAACATACTGAGATTTGGCCAGTTACTTAATCTTTTCCAAGTTGATGACATGAGAATCATAAATGACTGCACAATCAAAGAAGTCAAACTTAAGTTGGTGGAAAGAAGTCTATCTCTGATGAAGGAGCTGATGCACAGGTGGCAGTGCTTGGGTCCTGACAGAGCTGAATTACAAAATTACACAGACAAATACAGAGATAAATAGATCCTAACAAAAGACTGACAAATACCCTTCATGGCCTTACTGACAGTGTCAGAGATCATCTCCACCTCAGCAGATAGTGTCAAAGAAGCCATGCTTTCCTAAGTACACAGGCTTTCATTTCTGTACGCTCTCAGAGACTGGTTCTGAACTGTTCCAGTCTGACCTAGGGGAATTCCATCTGTCACAGCATCAGATGGATGTCCTTAGATGAACCTGAAGTAAAAGTTACATATTAATTTATGATGCAACTCTGCAAAGACATACTTTATTTTACTTCAGGGGGATTAATTTGTGTGAATAAAACTAAAAGTGTCTGGAAAGTAAATGAGTCTGCTTTTCATTAAAGCTGAGCAAATTGGGATCTTTCTTCTCTCAAGACCTATCACAGACGGGAGGATAAAGTGACAACTACATGACCAAAGTGGAGCTGCTGACAGCTGGAAACTGGAAGCACTTGAATGCCGCAATAAAATCTATGAGCACTCTTTTTACTGAAAGCGTCTGCCTTCCTGACATGAAAATGGACTGAAATAAGAGTCCTGTGAAACTCTATCAGCAGCTAATAGCTGTGTGTGTTATCTCCAGCCTGCCAAATGACTGATCTCTCTCTCAGATGCAGACACCGCTACAGTCATCCATACCTTTGTTACCCCCAGACCCTATTTTGAGCTGGCCAGCCAAGGCACCCAAGAGGCCCAGTGGGTCCAGAATACAGCTGCTTATCTTCTTAGGAAGACAAACCTATGGGAGAATGAAACATTTATATTCTAAACCTGAGAAGGTTGCTAGACAGCAGGCTGGCCAAAGCTGAAGGTGTTCATTACGGAATTGGCTCCACCATCTGCTTCCTGGTCTCTGGAGCAATTTGCAAAGGGAGTTGCACTTTTAAAAAGCAAATCTGAAAGATTTCAAGGGCAGGAAGGTCTTAGACCACTGACTTCCTTCTAGAGTGCATCCTTGCCAGGAACCTTCTTAATCCAAAACTGCCCCACTGCTATGGAGATGTGATACCCACTGCACCACAGCTGCATTGCTCTTGTTTGGCTGTTTCTAGGCAAACTTGGTGCTTTCTCTGAAGTAGGTACCAGACCCCTGAGAAGCCACTGCCACCATCAGTTCCTCTCTGACTCCTGTGGCGTAGGACACCTGGCTTTGGTGTTGTGACTTGTAGCATCAGGATGGTAGCTACCCTGCCTGTATGTGAAGTGCTGAGCCCATTGCTCCCAGAGGCACAGTCTACTTGTCCTGTTAAGGTGTAACTAAAATTAAAAAGGAAAGCATTTTAAGAGCCATATAAGGTTAACCTAGAAATGAGCAGTGTGATGGAAATACTTCTGTTCATAGCTATCAGCTAAGTTAAGCAGCAGGAGCATTCATGACTGCCTTCTGTGTTTTGTTTGAACAGAAATAAGAAAGCAATTCATGCTCCTTTTAGTATTTGCACTTATATTTTTTGAATTGGCATTTGCCTTTTTAGAGAATGCAAGCTAACATCCTTATGAGCTTCTGAAAACATGACATTGAACTTCAGGGCTGTCATTACCACCTCTGCAATCTTACAGCATGCCAGTGCTATGGTAGGATGCCAGTCTCACTGAAGATACGCTAAAAATACCAAAGTATTTTGGATACAAAGAAGGCAAAGCACTACCCATGTAGTAAAAATAGCTGCTATCATGACCATCATCACTCTTACCTTCTCCTAACATGGAGACAAAACCAGCACATGGGTGACACTCCACCTTTTTTGAAGAAAAAAATAAAGGTGTAATTTGTTCAGGCGAAAGAAGAACAGATTCAGATTTATGCTCAAAACATTAGGAGACCCTCTGAAGGAACTGAAAACACTAAATAAGCATTTCTCAGTCTACTTTGTCCTATCTCTTTAGGCCAGAACCACATCCGTGGGCAGAGAAGATGCAGAGCTCTCAGCCACATCTGCCCATGGTCCATCTTCCTCCTCCTCAGCACAGCCAGGGGTCTGCCCGTCCACACAGCAGAGTCCAGGAGCTGTTGCAAGGTACATCTGCTATAAATCCCATTATGCAACAGGGTCCTGAAACCTGCTGCTTATGCAAAACTTATTTATTAAAAACCCTGCAAAACTTAAACAATGTAAGGAGAATATCTTGAATGGCTTCCAGTTACATACTAACAGCCAAGAGAATGCCAGAATGGGGAACATGTTTAATGAACCATTCTTAGGGGAATCCACTTTGTTAAAGTTCCTTTCTTCCACTTCTACCATTAGAAATAGCTATTTTTTATTTTTTTTTTAAATCATCAGCCTCAAAACTTTTGAGTTTTGAGTTAGAGCAAAACATAGAGGACTTCTAAATGCTGAAAAGGAAAGGCAGCATTTAAAAGGAGCAGTGGGAAGGTGCTTAAATTAGAAGGCTGATCCTTTTAAAAAACTGAATACAGTGTGCTGTGCTCAAAGTACTTAAGATAATCACAAGGATGCCTTGAAGATGTGTTCTTATAATGTTAAATTTTAAGCAACAGATGTTTCTGTAGGCAAAATCTGCCAATGACTTTCACATGCTGAAAGAATCTAGTCTGTTTTTTATGTAAGCTAAATAATTTTGTTATTCAAACAACTTTATATGTGTGCATATATGATCATTTCATGAAAGTCATGCTATATGTTGCAAAGCCAAAAAAAAAAAAGGGAGGAAGGGAAAGACAAAGAAACCCAGCATATCTCCTCAGGCTGCTCAGAGATCTGTGGAATTTCATATGTGAAATATTCTTTCTTTCTGGTGTGTGTATGCGTGTGTCAAACAGAGCAACCAGAGAAGTTAATAGTAAGAAACTATGACAGTTAATTCTGTGCATGCATTAGCGTGCTCATCCCCAACTGGTTTGCAGAATCAGAAAAACACTGCTCCAGTGAAATGGCTGAAAACTAGAAAAACATTCTTGTAGAGCTACATGGGTGAGCCCTGGAGGTGGTTTTGCATCTCCTGTAGTGCACCTTTTAAGCAGAACAGAATGAAACGGTTTCACTAGAGAAAAAAACGGTCCTTAGACCAGGCACTATCGAGTGCATGTTTTGACCTGAGGAGCTTTCCTGGCTTGTAAAGAACAATGCAGCAATGGGAAGACTAGTACTTGATCCTGCTGTAGCAGGGAAAATCCCTCATTTGCAAACTTGCCAGGGTTGCTGCCTACCATCTGCTGACAGCTTGCTCCCAATAACTCTCTTGCAATAACAAGGAGAGATGAAAGAGCAGTGCCATGGTCAAGCTTCTTTTAGTCCAGCATAACATCATGTCACCCCTCAGAGAGAGAATAGAATCCAAGAAAATCGAGGTAAAAACATAGATTTCTAATCTCATTTGTGCTCCTTCAACCACACATCTTGTTTGCTCATATTCAGAGCAGTCTCATCTTAAAGATCTCAAGTTATATGGTTCTACTGTTATCCCAACAGTCTCACCAGTCATGTGGTTAGGAAGCATGTCCAGATATTTAACCCAAATGTTAGTTAGGTATTCTACCTAGTCACATGCCACATGATGTTTTAGTGTAATGTCTTGCTAACCTTCTGAGGCTGCTCAGCCTGTGGCATATGATCCTAGGTGGCATCTCTTCCTACTCAGCCTAGCAGACCACACAGCCTAGCAGCCCAAGAGGCAGAAGTGACACCAAAACCTGGCACAGGGCATGTCCACCAGCACTGCCTGGGTTCCTCTAGAGTTCCCAGGACAATAAAATATATATTTAAATGCAATTTAATCTTTGTAATAATTGAAAATCAATTTCCTTTTCATGGTGAAATATTTTCTGAGTGAGAGTGGTTGGCAAGTCCATGTATCTCAGCTGATTCCAGGAAGGCAGGAAAGCCTACAAAGGCTTCTGTGCTTTCTCTAGTGGGCCCTCACAATGAGGGCGCTCTTCAGGTGAGACCTGTTATTGAGAAGTGTGAGCTATTGAAAATATTCAAAATATTTACATTCTTTAGTGGATAGAAGCACTGCTTTATCCTAATCTCTTCTCTAATTACTTGAGTTTCCAGACGTGCGACAGCATTATCTGTGTGACGTCCACAACAAAGACCAACAGCATTTTAATATAGGAAATTTCAGAGGGGTATCACAACAGGGGGATTCTGAAAGACCATATATATTCATTAAATTATGTCCATGTTTCTAAGTAGATTTTTCCGTTTAAACATTCAAACCTTCCTTCTCATTGCTAAAACTTGTTACCTAAATGCTATATTCTTCTCCAGAATAAAAAGATTCAACAGTATGTAAAAACAAAGTCTTTAAACTTAAACTACTATTTTGTTTGGGTTTGTTTTGTTTTTAACATTGAGCTTTAAGATCTAAAATGACTGGGTTTTTTAAATCTATTTTTGGACGGGTTTAGCTTTGTGTGTTTCCAAACATTGGTTTCTGCTCTGAAATGAGGTAATTTTCAGTGTTCTTCCACTTTTGGCTGGCAAATTCCCCTCCTGTCTATACAGAAAAGAGGCACAGCTAAACCAGATATACTGAGTGTAAAAACAGAATTTGCATGGGAAGGACAAGGGCAGACGGAAGTCTGAAAATAAAATTACTCCAACCAGCTTTTTCAGACTGTGCTTCCAAGGCAACAGCAACCCCGTTATTGGGAGGTTCCTCATTTATCTTGAACAGCTGCCAGGATTTTGATCTAATTTTTAGTTCTGAAGAACTAAAATTATCCACCTCCTTCTCAAAATAAAACTCCACCAACCAAACACAACAAAACAGATTTTAACTGTGTAGTGGCTTCTTTCTTTACTACCAGACACAAAGAAAAACCTAGTCAAAAAGCTGCCAGTGTTAATGTTCCTTAATTGGAAGATGTATCCCCAAAGCACCCCATTATAATCAAGCATACAGTTATCAGGTATTATAGGCTAAATTATGCACAAAGACCCCGTTACAACTTTGCAGCCTCTCTGAACTGTTTCCGTGACAGACAAGGCCCTGTCTGAGCAACTATTTATTGGTCAAAGCCTGCAGGCTGCACAAGGAAAAACCTGGGGACACAGAGACACAGAGAATGTGTTTCTGCAGATCTTCATACATGTTCACTACTAAGTATTTAGGGGAAAAAAAGAAACCAGAGCAAACAGTAAAAGACTGTCTCCTGCATTGCTCTACAAACAACCCCAAAACTGGAAGTTAATTTCAGCAACACTACCGATGCAGTAAAGCTGATGCTTTGTTACCTGCAGCATCAAGTCTCAGAGCTTTAATATCTAGATTTCATTAATGTCTTAGGATTCAACACCGTCTTCTACACAGTATGGTTTCCTTCTTTATGGACAAGAACTGTATGTTCCTTTTCCTTCCCCAGTCCTGCGCCTTCCTCCTACCTGCATCCTGCTCTCATAGAAAACACTCCAAAAAGTTCACTCAGAGTCCTCTTCCCCCTCTACTTTTCCTGCTTCTAAAATGCAAGAAATTAATTAATGCTCTAAGCCAGCAATTTATTTTTTTTCCTTTCTAAACAGTAACTGGGCTTATTGCAGACCCTTAGGTATTTACCTGCTTTACCTGAAGAGCCCCAAAGAACAATACCTCCAGTTCTACATTTTCTCTTCCCCTCATCACTTCCTGACCCTTGCTGACTGTCACAGCTGAGCTTACTGCAGGGTTTTGGGTCAAGTGCTATGACACAGCTCCATCGGTGACTGATTTCCTGAAGTGGGACTTTGCCATCTCTAGACCTCACATCCACTGCAGCCATCACACACCTCTTCCTTTGACCTTGGAAGAGCTTTGCTTGTAACACTCCCAGGGATCCTGAGCTTTGCCACATGCAGGAGCAGGGCCCTCTCTAGATAGCTGGTATGTGTTTAATCAGTCTTTTTGACAGTCAGTTACTTTAGACAGTTTTAATAGTCAGCAGCCTCTGAATGGTGACAGGTTTACTGATCATTTCAACAGAATCCTGTGTCTCCAGGATTCCATGTACACCAGCAGGCTACATGCACAGCTGCTCCACTGACTGCTCCAACCTCCTCTATCCACCCAGTGAAAAGAACAGCTTGTGACTCACAAAAGCATCCTGGTCTGCAGTGGCATTTCTGGTTCCGCACATCATTTGAGGAAAACAGTTGTTTTGGACGGACGTTGGAAAGACTGCTTCCCAACGAGGCATTTCCTTTGCTGCTGACAGGCATGAGCCCCGTTTACTTCCCATGCTCAGTGCTGCAGCTGCTGTTGCCTTAGAGATCAGCACCAACTGAAGAATATGCTTGCCCCAGGAAGCAGAGTCTCTGACAGAATAGGCTGATGCTTGGCTTTCACCATTAAGAAGTCCTCATATTGCAGTCATTATGGCCAGGCAAGACAGCCTGTATCAAAGAAAGTATTGATTTCTTCTGCAGAGGCAGAAGTGGTAGTGACCACAGCTCTGAGGCTGGAGTGCTGCTCATGCTCTGTGGGGAAGCAAGCAGAGTGCATGGTGAGCAGGATGCCAATGCACAGTCGCTCTATTCAGCTGGCTCCCTTCTCAGACAACATGTAAGACATCAGCTCTCAAGCTTCTCTAATTCAGGGTAGTCCCCAAAAGCCCAGAGCCAAACTACTTGTCATTCACTGTGCCCAAGTCTTGCCAGCACTTAATGTGCAATGCTTAGGAATCTCATTAGGAAATGTACCCAACTATCAGAGAGAAGGTGAATGATGTCTCTTTATATGCCTGATGCAGCAAGCACTGTTGAAACAATCGTCTAATGCAAAGAATTGTCTACTGCATCCTGGATGTGGCCCTGTATTTCTGTCTGAAAAATACATCCACCTCCTCTGCTTGTCCATAGGAGATATAGAGAGGGAGGAGTCAAAGGCTTTTAGCCCAGTCAGCAGATGTGAGTCCCATCTTACTAATGCAGCTATGACAATGCAAATCTATGCATCTCAGGCACTTTTAAGAAGTCTATTGGACTGGCTTGTGCTCTCCCTGTCATATTTGCATACACAATACTTTTTTGATAAATACACTCACAAATGTTAACCCAAAGCAGAATTCTTCTTTGCCTGTCAGCAAAGAGCATCTGGAAATTATCAATCTCTCCACCTTGCCCAAATGTCCTCAGGGAGAAATTAATCTTTTTAAGACATCTATATTGAAATGAACAAAATGCTTTTGTAAGCTGAGTTCAGACACTAGTTAAGTTTTCCTGAGAAGAAAGCATAGAGAAGGGGCAGGGATCCATTCTTTCTAGGAGTAAAGAACCACTTTCCTTATTCTACTGCTAGGTGCACAAGGCTTCAGCCCCTATCAAGAATAAGAGGCCCAATGCTGTGGTCCCTGTCAGTGTAAATTCATGGCTATGATTAGCTTGTTTCCACTACCTACAGTGGGATTCATACGTAGCTGAGTTTCATACACACATAACAGGTTCTTGCAGGAATGAATGCTGCATCTCTAAGGAAAAATGTTACTGGCCTGGAAACAGATAAGCGATGATCAGTGTTGCAACGTACTCTTTCTCTCATTCTCCACCAGCTCTTGAACTTAATATAAGAATCAATGAATCAGTTATTAGAAATAGTCAGTAAACCTGCTTATTATAAAAATAGACCAGCTGCTTATTTATCAAACAAAAGCCATATTAAATGGAGAAAAACAAAGGCTTTCAAGATGGAACTGACCTTCTGAAGTGGATTATTTCCCAAGTAGTGGGAGAACCGATTTCCCAACTGCTTATATTTCTGGTTCTTAACGCTCAAATGTGTATGCACATTCTGGGATATAAACACAAACACAGTTGTGATGGAAAGTCCTGCAGTTTCCTAAGAATTAGTGCTGTTATAAAATGTGATAGCTTTTCAGGTTAATTTCTGCAGAATGCTATTAAAATCTATGGGACTTTAGCAAAATGAGAAGGAAAAACAAAAATCAAGGTTTTCAAAATATCCCCAACATAAACTGACCGCCTCGTTTAAGCCCCTTCATGTTGCTTATTAAATTCAGAGCAATCCATGAAGACAACTGTGTAGCTCCCAGAGTTACAGTTTCACTGCAGCCAAAGCAAGCAGCAAGTGAAATTTCCACATACCATGGAGTATATTCAGCCCTGGCAACATTTGTCCTTTAAGTAAATCACATTAAGTATTCCCACAGCAAAAAAAAAAAAGACCATTAACTGTCAGCTTTGTATGTTGCCAAAACCAGTGACACATTAAATGAGGTCTTCTCATTAAACCCTAAACACATAGAGTGAGTCAATTAATCTCTAGGATCTCCATTTCTTCTCTCAAATGCTAGTTTTCTTTTCATTCCTTCCAAAGAATATTGAGGGTGAAGTTGTTTTTAAGGGCTGATTTAACTTCCGAGTTAACTGCAGGTCCTGACTGTTAAATCCTGTCTGGAGCTACCCCAGTACAGCAGCCACACAATCCTCAGCAGAAGTCTACTCCAAGGAAATGGACACAGTGCACTGGAGCAAGTTCTATGAGCAGACAAACTGCCCTCAGAAATGATGGGGTTTGCTATAATTCTGTCATTTAGCTTAGTTTGTTTTGATTTTTAGTTACATAAATGCTTTTTTTTTTTTTTACCCCCATGGTTGTGCCACGATCAAAGACCCAAAGCAAAATCTCAGATAAATCACATTTTGTAAGTCTGAATACACCATTGTGAGCCATTTACACCTGTGCTTACAAGACATCTGCTCTGTATGAATGCAAACCTATGAAACACAGAGCTGCTCGAGAGGGCTATACACTTCCCCAAAACAGAGAAGAAAGTTACAAACTCTCTTGTCCAGCTGCATGTTTTTGCTGATTGTTACTGATTCATTAATGCACCAATTTGCCCACACTGAAGAAGGGTTGGTGGTGCTCACTGCATCAATGTCCTCACTTTGAGCATTGTTTTGAAGCTGAGGGCTCTGCCAGGAATGGCATGGGTCTGGCTGGCTGGCCTGGGGAAGACAATGGGCTGGGTCACCTTGGGGAAAGCACATTCCAGCCTTATTTTGGCAGCTTTCTACGAAAGAAGCTTACAAATCCACAGGAAATGAGATAAATGCAACTTTTGAAAACTAATTCTTCCCCAGTTTCTTATTTTGCAGAAGTAAGGGGAGTGAGTGTGTGTGTGTGTGTGAGTGTCCTGAAATTCAAACACATTATTCTGTCAAACACAAGATGACAAACCCCTTGTTCTCAGGCTTTGCTCGACTAAGTTAGAAACTGTAACTAAAAACTTAGTTTGCCTGAAATGGAATTTTTGCATGACATTTAGCCATTCATTATATTATACTGGTTTTCAGTGCTTTGCTGCAGACAAAGGTACTTCACTAAAACTGTGTTTTCCAATAAGTTTTTAATTGTGATCCATGGTTGTAAGAATTATTTTTGAAAGAGAAATATTACAGTAACTTTCTCCAAGCAGCATTCAAACATGATGTGAAATTTATAGTGCTGTTTTAGTACTCAGAAAATCTAGAGCAAGATACCAAGAAAGCAACTAAAACAGGGGTGTACTATTTTAAGACTTAATCAAGGAAATTTGAAAGGAAATTAGAAGAAAATTAGGGTCTACAGCTTAAAGTAGTACTGGAAATTCAAACAGGCGTTTTCCTGTTTGAAAATTAAAAACAAAACCACCCTTCACTGGAGTAGCACAGCTAAAAACCCAGCAGATACAGACTATAAGAGCTAGATTATTGCAAGGCTTCATATGCCCAGTGGTCTGTTGGATGGTTTTGCCAATGAAGCAGTGCGTCTTTCTGCCAGCTACGTGATATTTTATTGTCTCAACAGCTCTCCCAGTAAGTGTTTTCCCATATTCAGAATTCAAAACTGTATTTCAGTTTGTGCTTTTTGTCCCTTATCTTGTTGCTGGGCTTAGCTGGGGTCTGGCCCCATCCTCTTGGTACCTGCCCTTGAGATATTTGTATGCATTAATAAGATGCCCTCTCAGTCGTCTCTTACAGGTTAAACAGGCCAAGTTCTCTCAACCTTTCCTCATAAAAGAGATGCTCCAGTCCCTTCACAATCTTCATAGCCCACTGCAGGACCCAGCTACTTCCCAACAGAAAGGCTGTCCAATTATTTTTATTGGGAATCCACTCCCTAGGGGCAGATATTGTCTGATTGGGCTGGTTTGAGGAAACTATGTTAATCATCTCCTGGTAAGACCTGTGGTTTAGGTTTAAGTCCCCATTACACTTTCCTGGGGTTACCCTGTATTAATCCTGTATTTGTTTTCATATCAGTCCTTCTACAGCTAGAAACAGATAGTGGGAGAAGTTAAGTGAAGGAATGAGAAATCAGTGTTTGCTCCAAAGAATAAGTTGTGTTGCTGCTCACCCCTACAGCAAAGCCAAGGTGTGATTTATCTTTTGAAGCTATCAAGACTAAAGCATTCTAAAGATGAAGAGCACTTCATCTTCTAAATGAAGAGCACTGATAAAATTATTTGATAAAGACCAAAAATGCTTATCTCCATTCACTGAATTCATTGCATTCTTCTGTCAATCCAGCTCCACAGGTTCTGGCTTCCCTGAAAATTCCTGCTTTTGCAGAAATGCCCTGAAGAAAATAGTTCAAAGGAACCAGCAGCACAAACCCATTCCAATCTCTGGCGTGACTCTGCCTTCCAGGTCCAACTGATTGTTGTGCATTTCTATCAACGACACAAATTCTGTAGACTTCTCTAAAGACAATGTTGCTCCCTTCTGTCTGTGATAATCTATGCATAAAGAACTAGATCACAGGAATCTCTGTCCCTCTGTTACTCCCTTTATTTCCTAGTTCCTAATTATATGACTTAGAAGCTTTTAGAAAGCAGTCCACTACCACCAACACATTTGTCTCAGGAATAGAACCATTTCCTGAGATTCCTGCGTCCCATGGGAAGCCTCCTGTGCAATGAAAACACTGTATTTCTTTCAGAAACTTTCTGTATTTTGCCAGCATTTTCCTCCACAGAAATCCTGCTTTTGTTTCAACCTGGACATTCAGTCTGAGACAACTGCAGAGTGTCCAGATAATTGCTGCCTCCTGTTGCTCTTCACCTGAGTCAATGCATCCAGAAAACGCCTTTGGCACAAATGGAATCAGACTTAGCAAGGTGCCCCATTTGCCCAAGGGTTTTCTAAACACATCCCATGCTAGTCTTTTTGAGAAGCTTTTTCCTCTGTCACATTTGCCCTCTTGTGAATTAGAGGAGTCCCTGAGCATGCCTGGGCAGCCATTCCCACTCTGCTGTTGCTAGAGCAACCAGCCCATCAACAAGCTCATCTCCATAGGGCACCAGTACAACCATGTTTGGCCCAGGCCTGATTGCCCTGGGATTTTTCCAGCCATTTGGAAACCAAGCTTTCAGATTTTTCCAGGCTAATGAGTAATTGCGGGGGTTCTTAAACATTGTCTTTCAAAATGGGAATGCTGCACAGCTGTAGCCATTGCCAGGGATCCCCTTTCAACTGGTGCAGCCATTTACCCTTTAAAAACTTACACTTCAGATGTAATCAGCTTCCACAGTTTTAAAACAGACTTGCATTGTTCTCACATTAACCCCACACCCACAGCAAAAGCATCTGTGACCAGCAGTCAAAGGGGTTTAGAAATAGAAGCAAGCTAAGACGGAAACAGGCACACGACCCTTTCCGGACTGAAAAGAAAACCCAAACTGTATCATCCTACTGGTGACTGAGTTACATCTTTTCACCCACATTCTGCCATGATTTTGCAACATTAGCAAACTGGTAGGTGGGCTTCCTGTCCCCAGAGAAAGTCAGCCAGCACCACACAGCTTCTGCTTCTCTCTGCTGATAAAAAATCCCCCTCCTGAGTTGATTCCAGGTTCACAATAAAAACATTCTGTATGGAATGCTCTGCTTTTCCCTGGATTCACTTCTAGGATGGCAGCCATCTGGAAATGAACCACTTCTTCAATAGTGCTAGTATACATCAAGCTGTCACACAGGAGGGATGTCTTAAAACAACCTCCCTTAGCATTTCTGGTAGGAACTACTACCTGCCATGAAAGCCATTGTCCTCCACAGCTGTACTACTGTTCTGATATAAATACATCTTTTCCTGATCTTGGCTTTACAGCTGTTGCTGTGCTAGCATCTGGAAGCAACAATGGGTTAACTACAAATTAACTGCCTTCCAGCCACTGTTTTTTAATCTTTAAATCTTAAAGAGAATTTTCTCAGATCAAGCCTCTATGTATTTTTACTGCCTTTTTTTCCCCCTGTTACAGATAATGATGATCATCAGATTTGATTCATCACAAAACCAGTGCAATTATGAGTTAATAGAAGGCTAATTTTCAGGAGCAGTTTTCCCCACTTGTCAGCGGGGGTGTATGTTCACTGTCACTATCTCTTCTTGAAAGACAACCCAGGATAAACTGCTCTTTAGTTAAACAGCTGAGCTATCAGTTTAAGTTTAGTAGGTGTTCCCTCACACATTTCACAGCTCCTGATGCAGTATCTCTCTATGAAACGGTAGAGCATCTCTACCGAAAACCAACCATCCAGCAGCAGAACCAAGCCACGCAGGTAACCTGACTTCAGACGGGCTCACACAGCCTTGTTTTAGATGTCTTACTTAAGAAAAAGCACAGTTGGTTTTGCTGTTTCTTCTGAATAGGCAAGCAGCCATGGTCACTGCTTACAATGAAGATTCAACCTGCAAATAATACTATTAATCATTCTTCTCCCAGATTAGCCAAACTGGTTTTCTCATTGGAAATTGAGCATCAGATGGTTTTAACCTCAAGACAACTGCATACTACATGCATCATACAATCTGAAAATAAAGGGAGCAGTTGGCATGGTAACTGGGCTGCCTTTTAGAATAGCAGAGCAAACAATGCAAGGACAAAAGCCTCCTTCATTACAGCAGTTGTGTGAACGCATCCGTTTCCAGAGCTGCTGGCATTAACGTTCAGTTATAACACTCCTCAAGGAGCGTTTCAGTAGCAAAGAGAACTATTATAAGACTTACCAGGCAGTCTGCTGAACCGTGCAGTTCATGTCAAATCCGTCAAATTCCATTAAATTTCACTCATCCCACATTACCCTGGGGAAAATTGTGTATAGGATAACAGAGGCAGATAAGTAAAAATTGTCTTCCTAGACATACTAAGATCTGCAACTTGCTGCCTGGGTGCAAACCAAACCTTTGGGAAATTGAGCAAACATCCCATTTTCATATCTGAGCAGGAGCTTGCTGCTGTTCCCTACCTTCAGCTCTCTGAGACAGCTACAGTACAAACACATTCCTGTTAAAAAAGGAGCATAAGCAATCTTTTTTCCACCACATTCTCTGAAGATTAGCACCTTCAACCTAGCTATGTTAGGACCACAGATACTGGGGAAACAAAGTCCAGCAGATTACTGAGCCTTTCCATTTAGACTTCAAGTTCAGCATTTCAAGCAAAACATCCCTCATTTCTTTATAAGCAGAACTCACAGAAACCATTTGATTTCAGACGACCAGGACCTAGGGACCAGTTACCTGCGTAGTCTGTGACAATGCACATCCTGAAGTGGATAGTGTAAGGCTGCATCATCTGCGTGGACACAGCTATTCCTGAAAGAGATCCTGCTGTATTAGATAACTTTTAGTTAAAGTTTCACACACTGTTACTAGAATGAGGGAGAATGTACATGAACATTCTAGATGAAGTGTAGTAATTATACTCACTCAACTTGACCAAATGCAATGTCCATAGTTCTTGAACTAATATGCTGCAATGGCTGTCCATCTAGTAAAAGCTCCATTTCAGCAAGCAGTTGTATTTGACCTGCAAAGGGGTTTTTATTCCAACCAGAGTTCAGCTGTGTCGTCATTAAGGTTTCTCCTTGCATCTCAGAGGCCAGCTCTGCTCTGCTCTCTGCTAGCCTAGTCCCTGCTAATTTATATTTACATTAACAGTCTAACTACATAAACTTCTACTAGTATGCTCAATCTCACTGCAGAGTTCTTAAGATACAGAAGCTTTACTTGAAAATAAACCTAGAGAATGACTCACACACAGAGATTTGCTGATACTTTTCCATATACAGACCCCAAAATCCACGTAGCAGCCTATCAAAACCACAACACATCCTGACTAGCACCTGACCAGCTGTTTGTACTGAAATAAACACAATTTGACAGTAAAAAGGCTCTATCACAGCTTTGTCATAATTCTCTTTTCCACATAAATAAATATTCTGTTTTCAGTTTTAGGAAGAATACTCTAACTCCTTCCTGCATAAGTCGGTCTCGTGGTTCATGGATGCAGATCCCATTATCAAACATTAAACTCCATTATTAAGTCATTTCATTTTCTTCAGTTTGCAGTTGCATATTTACTACAAACAAAATCCTGAGGAATCCGTGGAGTCGTAAGAAATACATTGCTGGAATACATACAGAATTCATCGATCCTATTCACCAAGCATGCAATGCAATATTTACACACCACAGATGTCTTCAAATGTAGTTTTATTCCAGTGATCTATTTGCAGTCTTTACACACATTTCAAAACAACAGTATGCAAACATATCACAGAACAATACTTAAAGACTCTTTAGTATAATACTCCTTTATAAAAGGTTTTGGCGCAATGGAAAAGTCAGTCCAGAAAAAGCTCACATTACCAGGTTTCTTGGTAAACAAAATTCCACGAAGCCTTGTAACCTGCATGAGCACAAGTATCCATCACAATGGATCCCTTTTCTAAATCTCTGTTTTAAATAAACAAGTTTAAAATGTTGTTCAGTTGACAAGTTTCTACCACGACACTGTACATTTAACTTTGTGCTTTCCAAAAGGCAAGCATACTACAGAAATAAAATTCCCTACCCAATAGGAGTGGGAAGTTTGGTAAACATGGATTTGTTTCCCATTCCAGCAGAGGAATCCTAGTTCACTGACGTTCTCATTATGGCAAGATCCAACACACCCTGCTCATAACTTCTTCTTCTTCTTTGTCTGCTCCCCAGAGTCCAGTTTACGCTTCTTGGCAGAAGCTGGTTCATCATCTTTTTCACCATCTTTAAATAAAAGACAGAGTTAATCAACTCAGCTAATGATCCTGGTCTCAGAACAACTAGCTTAGCCACATCTGAGATGCCTGGAAAAGAGACACGGTAGTGTTAACGAACAACATCCTTGCTTATGGAATGTGGACAGCGTGTGGACAGAAAAGAATGATCACTTGCTATTCCTACCACAGGTCATTGAGGATAACTAACAAGAGGCTTTGTTAAGCTACTGCACAGTACCTGTTAAAAAAAACAACTCTTATTATTTGAGCAGATAAGACAAAAGGTTAGAATATTACGTTTTAGAAGTAATATCTGAGTCTATTAACAGTTTATCTTCTTAGTCTCTGGATGAAAGCTAATAGAAATGTGTAGGAGTAAACACTAAAAAGCATCCAGAAATGGAGCAAGACAAAGACACAATAACTGCACCAGGGAAAGAACACCCCAACAACAAAAGGAGCAAGATAGCAATAAAACCATCCTTTGCTGGCAACTTTACTGATGAATCAAAACATTATCATGTGTTCTGAAAGCCCAGAATTTCTGCTTCTGGTTGTGTTCTCTTGCTTGTTGCTCTTAGTCTCTTTCTCCAGCAATTAAAAAGATAGAATTAAAAATACCTCCCTCCTGATTACCACTACAGCTTGTACCAGGATGAAGAGTGACAAGGGCAGTAATCTGCCACATGGACATTTAACTTCACTCTTGGCCTCCAGGTCTTGCAAACGTAAAAACAATGAGACACCTACACCCAGAGCCAAGGCAGCAGCGCTTAAGGAAGCCCTCATACCACTTTGTTCTAGCAGTACTGTAACTGAGCCTATTTCACACAACTACAGCTCTAAAGACTCTTGAACCACAGAACCATTTAGGCTGCAAAAGACCTTAATATCGTTGAGTTAAACTGTAAACCTAATGCTGCCATATCACCCTTTCTTTCCAAAACATGCACCCTGCAGGATTCCCTCATAGACCAACACTAAAGTAAAGCCCTGCACAGCACTTGATTTCCATTGAATCTACCAAGCCTGTGTCCACCATCAGCCTGCATCCACCATCCAGCCCACCATCTAAACTAGATGATCACTGCAGGTCTGTCCCATCAGATCAGTTCCGTTTTCCTCTAGTTACCATGCCCAGAAAACACTTCCTCCAATAGAGGGAAAGACTCCATTAAGTGAGGGATCATTGCTGTCCCAGCGGTGTTGAGATGGGGAGTCAAGATACAGAGACCTGCTTCCGGGGCACCAGGAGGTTGTGCACTGCTTACACCGGCACACACTCGGCACTCACCACGCCTACCGCCACTGGAGCGGCCGGCAGCACTTCATGGAATCGCAGCCTGGTTTGGGTTGGAAAGGACCTTAAAGCTCACCCAGTTCCAAACCATTGCCACGGGCACGAACACCTCACGCTTCACCACGTAACCCAAGGAGGGCCCCGCGCACACGGCCGGCAAACACGCGTTCCGCGCCGGGCCCTCACCCGAGTCGACCTGCTCCTGTTCCTCCTCCGGCAGGAACTTGGCCCTGCCCGCCTGCCGCGGCGCGTCCTCGCCGTTGTCCTCGTAGATGTTGGACCACTTTATGGCCATGTCCAGGCCAGGGGGAGGCGGGGGCTTCTTCTCGGGAGAGGTGTAGCTCTCTGGCGGGGGTACGGCGTTGTTCTTCCACACCTTGAACTCCTTGGGGGGCTGCAGGAGAGAGCAGATACCCATCCCGTCACACCAGGCCGCGGAGCCGGGCCGGCGGCACGGCCCGGCCGCACCGGTGCGCTCACCTCCTCGGGTGCCCGCAGGACGCGGCTCTCCCAGTCGATCTGCTTGTTGAGCGGGTTGTAGAGGAAGGCGGGCGGCTGTGACACCCTACGGAACAGCTCGTCGGGCGGTGGCAGCCGTGACCGTCGCCCCGGGCTGCCCCCCGCCGCCGCCGCCGCCCCGGACCCCGCCTGCCGCTCTTCGGGCTGCGGCTCCTCAGCCTCCGAGTCCGAGCTGGAGCTGCCGTAGGCCGCGAAATAGCCCAGCGGGTCCCCTCCGTCCGCCGCCATGGCGGGGGTGCCGCCGCGACACCAACCGCACGGAAACGGGGCCCGCGACGAGGGTTCCGCCTGCCGCCGCCGCCCCGGCCCTCGGGGCCAATCCCACGCGTGTGTCCGTGTGGGAGGGTCCCGGCCAGCACGTGGCGAACGGGATCCGGAGGAGGGGAAAGCGCAGCTCTCCACGCCAGCTCCGTGCGTTTCTCCCCTCAGTGGACAGACAGAAAACCGGACGTGAAACCGAGACATCCCCCGTGTCTCCTTTGTGACACCTGCAGGGGGACGTAGAGAGAAAAGTACGGTTCTCATCATGTTCGAGCGCTGGCCAAAGCAGAGCAGATGAAGCCACAACCGCCACCTCCCAGTGCTGATCCAGACACGCAGGCTGTCCTTACCCAAACAAGGCTTCTCAAACCTGGCGGGAAAAGCCTGTACCGCGCTTCCCTTGTAAACAAGGCCCATATTATCTACGTCAGCTAAAATTCACCTACAAGGACTGTCAAGTCACGTCATACCACAAAAGCAGAATAAGGTCCAAAGAATGAGCTTCAATTCTGTAGGATTAATTCGTTTACTGTACGGATAAACCAGCTGATCTCTCATAGTCTATACTATGATGGTCATTTTGAAAGAAACCATATACACAAAGTCTGATGAAAGCAGCCACACAATAAAGCCTGCAACATCTGAATCATTCTCCTTATCACTCAAATGTTTTCTTTCTCCCCCCCATTAATAAAACCAACCTTACTTTAAGAATTCAATATATGCATGGCTGGAAGCAGCACTTCTCACAGCTTCAACAACTGAGGCTTTTGAAAAAAGAAAAGCAAGATGCAGGTTAGCAATACTAGTCATGAACCACAGAAAGTGTAGTTAAGCAGCCAAGGCCTTAATTTTACACATGCTTTCCCTATACATTGCTCCTGAATGCAGACCCACAGGCAGAGGTGTTTCACATTAAGTCGGCCTTTGCACCAAAGCAAACCTCTCCAACAAGACGAGAACAAAAGCTGCCCGCACACACCAACCCAAACCCATACATCCAGATACTGGCATGAACTGCTCTTACAACCCATGCATGTCAATAATGAGGAGGGCAGGCAGCAAAACAGACAGTCAGACCAAAGAATTTATTCCAAAAGTTGTGATAAAAATATTGCCATTTTCAAAAAAAGAAAAAGCGTGTTAACAACCATTTGGTAAGATAATACATTCATTCAAAGCCCCAGGTTTACAGGCTGTGTGCAGGCTCTGTGATCCCTGCGTGGTGTGCTGATGGTTGGATTTCGATCTACAAGGCAGTCTTTACCCTGAGCTAATGCTGTTTCAGTTAAGGCCAAGCTTGCTCACTGTCCTCCTCTGACAAGAACCCAAGGAGGGAGCCAAACCTGAGCACAGCTCATCGAGTGGTTACAGTGGGTATTTAGACAAATAAAATTCTAGGTATCTCAAGTACATGCAACTACACTTCCAGTTAATTGGAAAGGGTGATTTAAGCCTACCCTTAATCTCACCATAAGTGAGCAAAATTTTGCTTATATAATTAGGCACTTAACTTCCAGAGTACCTTCTGAACCAAGCACTTGTGTTAAAGAGCATTTTTACCATTCAGGCAGTCTCATGATTTAGAGGTATAGAAGAAAATCAAGGATTTTTATAAACACTGAACAGAAGCCCACATCTTTATTGAATGTAAGCTATTCGTACACTAAGTACGAGGGAAGCTGAACACTGCTGTTTAGTTTAACCTACTTCCAAAACCAGAGTAAGCATTGCAAAGAAAAACACCCAGAGGCTGCATTGGTGTCCTGCAGATGGTCTGTCTCCACAAGAGAAGAACACAGCTTAGGAATATCACCTGGGTTTGAATTTGAATAGAATTACACAGTTACAGCCCTGCCTGACAGCAAAAATAATTTAAAGCCTTAAATAGAAACCTACCCTTCGATATGCTGAAAATATCCCATGACTTTAAAGTGTACCGCAGAATGCAACCGTACCCATTTCCACCCATGAGTTTCTCTTAGACAAATAATTTTAAAGTTATTACAGGCCAACTTTGAATCAAGATGACAAGAGCAGAGTGTGAGAGGAGTAAAGCATGTTACACCGTGTTAAGAAATGAGAACCTTCCCATGTTGAAATAGTTTAAAATGCATTTGAGTCTGAAAGATTTGAAATGTAAACCCATCTATCTGCTTTGAAGAGTAAGTATCTGAAGTGCAGCATTTCCAAGAGTCCTTCAGGTATGGATATGCTCTTGCTACAGGACCCCTCTACTTAGCTACTGGGACAAAACATACAAGCTTTGCTCCTTAACAGCATTATACAATAACGTTTTCTTACGGCCCACATGATGCTGTTACAGCATTTACATTCCTTTTCCAGTACTAATGAGAATTTAAAGTGCACGTCAAATTGGAAATCTGTAACCACTACACAAGAATAATACGCTAAGACTTGTGGAAGTGTATCTGCTAACTCAAATCACTGTGATACCAAATGCCCTTTGATTTACTAGTAGGATAAGGCTGAGACAATTAAAAGACTTTGTGCAAGTGTAACTATAGATCTGGGTTTTGTTTTGCAACTGGAGCTGCACACACCTACATAGAAGACAACTGTTTCTCTGTAAGATAGATTTTAGTTTAGTGAATGAGTTCAAGCTTTTTGGCAAGTAAGCTTAAGCTTTTAGTTCAGGAAGGTATTTTTCAATACTCAGTATCTTTCCTAACCATGCTTCCCAATTCACCTGTCACAAAAACATTAAAAAAAAAAGGTTAAGTTTCTGTAGGAAGAAAACAAAAGTACTTATGTTCTGTATCTGCAGCTGACTGAAATATTAAATACACTGGTTTAAAAATAGCCCTTTGCTCGTATAATACTAATACCATGACATTTTGGAAAAAAGCTCCCAGAGAACATTAAATCTAGCAGCTCCAGTCACCAAATTATTGAAAAAAAAAAAAAAATTACCCCTTAAAAACAGTAAATGGATCGTTTCCTCTGATTTTGCTAGTTAACAGTTTGAAAACATTGCTTTAACCTTTATGAGCCATCGCACAGAGTTTCAGTACCATCTGGATGAATAGACAAAAAGTCACTACATTCACTTTGGCTGAACAGAACGTGATCTTAAAGGTAAAAAGCAATTTTCACTTGAACTACTACATGGTTCTTGCTGCTCTGCCTGGAGCTCCGGGGGGAGTGGGGGAGCACCGGGATCTCCAGGCCCTGGAAGTGTGGCTGGGAAAACAGCACTCTCTGCATTTCCCATCTCTGTGATTGGTAAATTCATTGAATGAAGAGAGACAGCAGACACAAATGCGGCAGTGCTGTAATCTTCTTCCGGGTGATGTATCTGGGTATATTCTTTGTCTTTTATTTTATCAAAAAAATTAGATTCATCAGAATATGATCTAGAAAGATTATTTGTTCCTCCATACAGTGAAGTCATACAGCTGCTGCAGCTTAGACCTATGACAAAAAACAGAGACTGGAGTTAGGTGCACTTTTAAAACTGTACTCTGATTTAGTGTCAGTAAGATTGTCAGAGATCAATTGTCTGTCATTTTACCATACAAATCTCTTAAGCTCATCTGTGACATCCCAATATTATTAACAAATTTAAGACATGCAGGTTATGCAGGGTGACGTGAATGATTTCTCTGTATCAGCCATGACAAAAACACACCATAATTTAAGCTCCATTTTAGGAAGTCATTTTAGACCTTAAACCCATCTTTTGATAGATTTTTCTCACCGCGTTCTTCAAATTTCTAAAAGCTTCAGCTACATGGTTCTACTCCAAAGGGGACTGAATTTAAAGGCTGTTTTAGCTGAAACTACAGTTAGAATGTACTTCCCTTATTTCTCTTCTTATGGGTGTGGAAAGGGAAGTAAGGGGTTTGGTTCAGAGGTCTTATACTTTATCTGCCTTAAAATATGAGTACATATAGTCACTTCAAGCTTTGTGTGTCAAGAAAATCTTTCTGTCTGTTTCAAACAACACCTGCATACACTTAGAGCATCTAATTCTAAGTTCTGGCACTGAAGGCACACAGGGGAATTCCCCTCAGGTTGCATTTGCTGGTTTATCTTCTGATGAGGTACAGAGCTTAACAAAACCAGAGCATCCTGCCACTGCAGCAAATGGCTTCAAAAGAAATGCAAGAACCACCTATTCTGAGTTCCTCATAGAAAGCAAAACTGAAATGTGAAGGAAGATCATAACAACACATGATAAGTTTTGGGGTGTTCTTTTTGCAATTTGTTATTTATGATGTGTTTGGATAGTAAAAAGGCAGAGCCAGAACATGTGTCCTACGACCTTAAACCCAAACAAACTAGTGATATTTCCAAGACTGACCCCCCAGACACAGAGAGGGGAAAAAAAAAACAACCCAACTCAACCAACCAAACCCATCTCTACTAAGAAACATGATTTAAATAACTGCTGGAGATTAACTTTGGAAACCCTCAAAACTTATGTCTTAGAAAATGCTATTGTAAGCTTTTTACCTTTGAGAGCTTCAAGTTTTTCATTTTTGACCTTCAACACTACATCAGTTATCCTTTGTAACAGGAAGTTTTGTGTTCGCTCCCGTCTGATAGATTCAATCAAAGCATCCAGTCCCTTTGGGTTTTCTGCCAAGTAGTCCAGTAACTTCCCAGTTTTCTTCCGACTGGAAGATCGAGAAGAAATCTCTTCTGTATCCTCCCTAGTGAGTATTTTCCTTGAACGTAGGTAATCAAAGTGTCTCTCGGCTATGATTTTATCACACAGGTAAGGACGCATCCTTTCTAACGCCTGAAAACCAAAACAAACCAGTATTAGCCAGTCTCTCCATTTATTTAGAAGCCTGTATTTCAACCGATATCAGAATCATAAAAGTTTAAGGAAACAATTTTTAAAGCATCCCCTCCTATACTGACCAACTTATATTTAGTTATCAAAACAAAAATATCCTTCCACCACCTTGTTCTGCAGGCGCATAGAATGTATGTCACCAGGATGTAAATTCTACTCATCTTATTTTGAGCTGTACATTAACAAACATGCTTGATACCAACACTGGAACAGAATTAATGCGTGTTCACAACTCTCTGGTTTTGGTATCTACTGTTCTATAAACATAAGAGTCACAAATGACATCTCTGTGCTTGAAAAACAAGCTCTAGCTCCACAAAATACCACAAAAATTGCCAGTTTCTCCTGCCAACATTTTTCACTGTGCAGAATTACACAAGTCAGATACCCAAGAGCTGATTATTATCAATATGAAAATATAAAACAACACCCCCAGTATCATTTGATTTAGAAGAATCAAAAAAAAAAAAAAAACAAAAAAAAACCCCACCAAAAAACTAAAACCCACAAAAACTTGAGCACCAGAAGGAAAAGCACCTTCACATAAAGGCACGTGAAGAGATGGAAAGAAATAAATCTTCTTTTCCAAAGGAAGTATTCAAATAACCTCCTACTTTTTGAGATTAGATTCTACAACAGCAGCACTTAAAAATGAACAGTTTTTAAATGACTGCCTTATGGCCATTTACTAGCTCAGTAAATAGAAGCAGAAGAAAAGCTAGATATAAAAGATTTACTTTAAGAGAAATTATTTCAAACAGCAAAATCCTGCCTGGCATACTGGTACTAGGGAAAGCACCAATAAATCTTGAAAAAAAACCTCCCTGTACTGCTCCACTAAGTATAGCAGAGGTTAAATGTGTTCTTCTAGCTGCTCTTCAGGAACCAATAAATACCAAGCTAACAGACTGTGGCTCCACAGTTGTTAAAGGAAACATCAGATGAGCATTCATTGAAGATAAAAGACGTCTTCTGGCCGTAGACTATCATCCCTAAACTGTAAGCCCAAAAATGAAAGGTGCCGCTCCAAGGTGGACCATTTAAGTACAAAAAAGCACTCCCCCCTGCACAGCAGCTGCGTGTTCCCACCCTTTCTCATGTACTGGTGTATGAGAGGATCCAGTCAAGAAACTGAATCTGTGCTTTTTCTCCCTCCCACAGCCAGATTCATTACCCAATTAAGCTGAATGCGCAGTCACGCTGGCATTACTGGTGCCGTAACAACTACAATAGCATAAGAGTGCAAAAGTACAGCTTATACCAATTTAGGCAGCTCTGGAAGAATCCACCTTCAACAAGCCCATGACTGAATGGTTACCAATGTAAAAGGCAATACAGATTTCTGCAGCTCCCATGGAAATCTCATCCTATCACCAGAAGGGTCAGTCAACAAACTCTGAAATGTAACTCAGTCAATGCTTCAACATTAAAAAGGCAGAGTTATCACTGAATAGAAAGACTACTGTGTTCTCACTAACAACTTCCTGTAATGAGTCTTTCACTGTACGAAGTGTGTGTGTTCTGAATTCCCCTCTGCACTGTCCTCAAGTTAACAGTTTATGAGGGACAAAAGGAGTAAACATATTAAACCAGAAGCTTTAAATATACTTTGCTCTGTATTGATGATTTTGCATGGCTCACTGCCTCCTTCCCATGTAAGACTCCAGCCTTTACAATTGCTCCTCTACACAGGCTTAGCCAGACCAAGTTACCCATGTAAGTCATCTTTCTGAGGTATGCTGTCACAGAATGCACACAGTGCTTCTGGTAACGCAGTGCTGGTATTTGAAGGGATGCTATCAGAGGCACACAAACGGCTCTGAAACAGCAAAGTGAGTGTTTATACTGAACCAGCACTTTGTATCATGAAACTGCAACATCTAAAATACGAGAGAAGCAGCTCTGAAGTCAGATTCACTGGACTGTATTCTGGTGACAAAATTAATGTTATTTATTTCAACAACTGAGGCTTCCATCAAGTTCCAGTTATTTCCAATTAGTATGGGATACCCTATAAGATTAAGTATACACGACCTTCTGTGAGATGCAGCTGTGAATTCAGTCACTGACACAGTGACATACATATCACGTTTATATATATGTATGATTTATTTTGTTCCTGTGTATGACTTTTTTGGTGTAGCTACCAGATGCTAACTATTCCAGTATTACCTTGTGGCTCCACAGAAGCAAGCAGTAACTTGAAAAACATGCCTCATAAACCCATGACAAAGCATTTAAAGAAAATGATGTATGGATAAAGTCAGTAAAAAAAACTAAACCCGAACTCCAAACATTCTTTATTGTACTTCAAAAAGCACTTAAACCCCTGAATAAGTCAATCATAGGACACTAAATTTACAAATAGAAGCATAGCTAGTAATAATCGATAAACTGTCTTTTTATGCCGTTATTAAACAACTGCTTTTTGAGGTTGGTCAGCAACGTTGCTTGCTTCCCAGCACAGGAAACTAATTCCAGACTGAATCGGGATGAAGTCTTTTCCCAGATTCCAGACATCTGTGAATAAATGGGGAGTGGAGGGGGGAGGTACGTAATACAGAACAAACAGCTTCCCAAAATGATCAATATTGAATCCGACGCTTTATGAGAGAGACCAAGAGAAGCGCATACACTTGCGGCTGTTGCTCTCCGGACTCCACATCCCTTACCGGCCGCTTCTACAGTGCCTCCGTGCCCACCGCGGTTTGCGGGGCAGCCGTGAGGACCATGCCCCGGCTGCCCCAGCCGCAGGGAGCCGCTGTCCGCCTCCAACCGAGCAGCCCCGGGGCCGACACCTTCGTCCATGTCCCACCTCCAGGGAACGGCCGGGAATCCAGCCCAGCCCAGCCCGTCCCTCTGCTGCACTCCCGCCTCCGCTCCGGCCTCCCCCGCTCGGCGCTCCAGCTCCGACGCGGCTTCCGCTGCCTCCTCCCGGGCCCTGCCCCACCGCTCCGCACCCTGGCGCCGGGCACTGCGGCCTCTGGGCGCAGCCACCACTTACATCCTTCTTCACCTCAGCCATCTCGTCCTCCGTCAGCAGTCGCCTCACAGAGCCCGAAGCCGAGGCCAACCCCGGTCCCTCCATAGCAGAGCCCTCTACGGCCGCAGCAGTAAACCGGCCAGGGCCGCGCTTCCGGCCAGGGCCGCGCTTCCGCCTAGAGCCCCGCCCCGCGTCCTCCCGCCCACCAATGGGCCGC
>JASSUY010032107.1:36600-95475 GCA_032466535.1 Forpus xanthops
GAGGCACGTAGCCCGCCCAGCGGCGCGTGCGCGCAGGGGCCGTGTCGCCGCTTCCTCGGCTCTGGGGTTGCGGCGCGCTCGCAGGCGGCTGAGGTGAGCGGGGCTGGCCCGGTTAAAGGCTCTCTTCCTGTACGGCAGGCCCGCGGCGTTGCCAGCTCTTCAGTAAACACATTGGATAGCAAAGGGGCTGCCCAGATCTAATAAAGTAAAGGACGGTCACCACTGTTCCCCGGTGGCGGGGCTGGCTTCTGCATAGGTCACAGCCAGGCTCCAGGCTGGCTGCCAGCAAACACCCAAGCGGCTCCATTCCTTGCTGCTGCTGCCCAACAGGAGCTCCCTCCGACTCAGCCACACCAGCCTTGGTTACTGGCCATGTGGCAGCAGGCCTCTGCTCACAGCCCAGCTCCTTCCGTGGCATTATCACCACCCTCTTGGGAATTGCTGCCTCTGCTTGCTGTAGCACCTTTGAATTGCTTAAAGCTGTCTATATCTGTGCATTAAACATCTGAAATACAAAGTAAACGAGTGTTTGTCTCCTGTTTTGCTGGTCAAAGGGCTGCAGGGCAGGCTGGTGTTTGCAAGCCCAAGTGCCTATGCTAATTTTCCCTAACCTATGCTAGCCACCCATGTATATGAAAGGTTTCAAGTTTCCCTGATGATTCCAGGGAGCTGCTTGCAGCACATCTGAGGGAGTGACAGGCATCTTCCCAGCCCGACTCCCATCCTTGTTCATTTAACTAGATGCTTTACAAGTCCTCCTCTTCAATGTGTATAATGTATTGTAGACATTGCTGGCCCTGTTCAATACTGCTGATGAAAACAGTGATCATGCATTCTGGATCTAGTGTATTTAATAACAGTGCTCAGTGAGAGCTGCAGTTCAAAGATACAGGATGTCTGGAGGGTTAGGCTTCTGGATTCCTGAGCCACGCATGGGACAAACTAAAATGAATTCACTTCAGCCATCAGGAAAAGAGTATGTGGTTAGAGAACACAGGAATAGAATATATTTTAGCAGACTTAATGCCAATAAACCCTAACAGACAGCTGGAAGAAGACTGCTGTCAGCATGAAGCTTATTTCAGGAGGTTAACATCAGTCCAGTATTAAGAAGTGAAGCTCAATGAAGAGTGAGTTGGAGATAATTTCTTTCAAGGGAGCAGGGAAGATTTTGGACACTGCATTGGTTTCACAAGCGCATACACATGTAAATGGCCATCTAGACTAAATTTCCAAGTGAGTTTTGGAAACTGCTTACACCTCAGAGCTGTTAAATCTTACATGTTGTTGGTCCTAGAAGATGGTGTAACGCTGCCATCACAGTTTGCGAGCACAGCTTAGTTGGCTTTTCAGAGCAGTGACTGGCTCCAGGATTTCTTGCCTCTGCCCTCATTGATCACCCCCTCTCAGATAGCCTGTCCTTACTTCAGAGCAAGGGCCGCCACCTCGGTGCCTCATGTGCTTCCATCCCACTCTGCTTCCCGGTCCTTACCCAGGGGTCTGGGTCCTGCCTCAGGACCCCTGACCCCTGTGCAGGCAGCAGAGCTCTGCACCCACAATTCCTTAGGGAGAAGGAAGAAAGCTGCCAGGCAGGGAGAAGGGAGTTTGGTTTAGTAAGAGATACAAATCGGGATCAAAGGCCTTGTCCAAACGGAATGGGTATCTACAGCCTCCACTGGCAAGTTTTCAACTATAAACCTATAGCAATTAACCTACAGCTGGTGGATTTTGGGGATGAGGTTGTCAAGAGCATAAGAAGGATGCAGGAGACTATGACTGATGCTTTTTTGGCAAGATGTACTTACAGTGGAGTATGAATTTGTACATCCAAGAGCAGAAGTCTCTGCTGAATTCTACAGCTAAATGTTGCAAAGGGCACTCCTTTTAAAATGATAATTGTACTTTTGTTTTTGAAGGTTGTTTTGATGTTCTTTAATGTGGCAAGTTCTATAGCTTTTGTTATTTTAATTATTGCCATTTAGAAAGAAATGCAAGTAAATTGGTATAAGCTCTCTCCTGTAGGTATGTGTACACGAAGATGCATGTAAATGCAGTAATTTACTATATTGCACCAAGCTAAAAGTATCCACATTAGATGCAGCACTAATTTAAGTATGTTAGTGTAAAAATCATACTTTTAAGCAGTGTAGCCATGAGGGATGAGGGGAGATTGTGAGGAGATGGGAAGGGTGGCCATGAGGGGCAAAGGGAGATTGCGAGGAGAGAGCAGGGGTGGCTATGAGGGAAGATCATGAGGGGACAGGAGGGGCAGCTACAAGGGGTAATGAGAGATCATGAAGGAAGAGCAGGGGCAACCATGAGGGAAGGTCATGAGGGGAGTGGTGTTGTGGTTGTGAAGGGAGATTGTGAGAGGACAGGAGGAGTGGCTGTGAGGGGTGAGAGGAGATCATGAGAGGAGAGCAGGGGCAGTCATGAGGGGTGGCAGCTATATAGTGTGGGCCACTAGGAAGGGGCAGATGAGGGGTGTCTGTGAGTGGAAATCACAAGGGGCAGCCATGAGGGGAGATCAGTTTGCCTTCGTGACATGGGTTAGTGGTGAGCTGGACAGTCCTGGGGTAGCAGTTGGGCTCCATGATCCTAAAGGTCTTTTCCAACCTAGCTGGTTCTATGATTCTAAATCAGTACAAAGGCTCATTTAGATCAGCCCTAACAAAACCCTTCATCGGCCCTGCTTCTCCAGCAAGAAGAGTATTAGATTATGGTTTGTTTAAAGTCTTATTACAGTCAAAGCTGTACAGTCTGAAAATGATGTCATTCTTTTGCTACATTACCGTTAATTTAATTTGGGTTTCTTACAAGATTGAGGCAACAATATTGACGCCTTGAACAATCTTGGATTGCCACAAGATGGCACTGGAGGCTCATTAGCACTTCCACACGTGTCCATGGCGCTTGGAGTAACTGCATTGTCTCCCGAGATCCTTACTCGTAATATTATAACCTAATGATATTAGAGCACAAGTGAACAAACAGATTAGCCCTATGTGCGCTATTTGTAGCACGCAACAAGCAGTACTTAGATATAAAACATGCGACCACAAAGCAATGTCTGAAATGTAGCCACCTCCATTGACATCATGTGGGAGAAAAGACAAGAGGTATGGGAATAATTCACCCGTAACAGTCATGGCACAAAACCTTTGTAGTTTCACATTTTGTAACTTACAGTAATTACAGGGACTACAGAGAAAATACCACACTACAGTAACATCTGCTTAGTTATCTTGGACAATAATAAAATTGACTCACAACCACTGTATCTAGAGCACACAGGCAGTATCCCCTCTCTGTATTATTCTTAAATGTAGAGTCTAAAATAATTATTTGCTTCTAAAGAGTCAAGAGGTCTTCTAACAAGCTTAAAGATTTTAGCACTAGTGTCTATAATTGGCTCTATTTCTAGGCATGTAACAAGTTTACACATAAGATGGCATGGAACAGTATTAAATTAAATGCATATGCTTTCAGTTTCAAAACAAGAGGCAAAAAACTACACAGTGCACAGTACAACTGACACTTTATTCCTTCATGATGGGGATATATAATACTGAAACTGCAAGAGTCACAAAAAAAAAATAAAATCAAAGTGCAAACTTCTATTAGAACAGATCATGGAATGTATTAATGGTTTTGGCACAAAAAGTGGGGGAATATATACTGCAACAAGGTTTTAAGTTTAATGAAATGTAACACTTCTGTGTTCAGTAGTCATATTTGTGCACTGCAGAACAATACAACGTAGAACAGTGACTAACACGATTCACATGCAACTCTATTCAAGTTACATCACACGTCCAGTTAAAACTTCTCTGAAAATACACGTGAGGTCCAACAATACTTTATTCACAATCACTTAACAAATACCATTCTTTAAGCACTCTTATCTTTGCAGCTTCCTTATTGATAAAAGCAAAAATAGAGAATCAAAAATAGTAAATTATTTTCCTCACATGGTTCCATGTGAACGTTGATGTTGTTTATCAAAGCAATTTGGCTCTGACCTCATTGATATAATGTATAAGAAGCTGAATGAAATCAAAAGTCAGTTCATGCCCAGTTTGCTGTGAACAAACAGCATTCTGTGCACTGGCTTGATTTTAAAACTGGACATAGTGTTGCCTATGAGCTCTGTACCTATCACATGGAAATCATCTAAAAGAAGCAGAGCTTTGCTTCATACAGTGGCATCTATTGAATACCAAATAGGAGTTGTATTAGCATGGAAAAGACAAAAATGCTGAAATGGAAGAATTCAAGTCTATGTTAAAAGATACAGTATGCATTCACATTTTCATTGTAGAGAGAGACACTGTATTCACATTCTGGTGAAGAAACCCACGTATCACAGCTCTCCCTAAACTCTTAGCAAAGGTAACGCCCATAAAAGATCTATAATGCACATTGCAGCTCTTTCATTTTAACTGAACTAAACTGACTTAACAAAAAAAAAAAAAAAACCAAAAAAAAAAAACAAGCCCAAATACTTTTGATGAGTAATTCAAGTCCCATTTCTGAGCTATTAACCACCACAGTAACTTCTGCACTGGCCTGCTATGTCATACAGCCTGACAGTTATCATTGAGTGCTTTATGTGGGCAGCTATTAGTGTTCAGTGTCTCGTCTCCTTTTTTGGTTTGGGATTTTATTATTTATGTTAATCAAGGATGATGATTTATATCAAGCATCCAAGAAATGTTCTGGTGACAAGTTGTACAGAATGCCCATTACATGCACATGTATCGCAGCAGAAATGTCCTCACAACTGAATTCTTTCTTTGGGCAGCAATAAAATTAGTAAACAGCAAGAACAAGAAGCACTTGGCATGATTTTAGTTTTTAGTACCATACTGCAAATACACAAACTGCAGTGCTCTTAATGTTTTTACTTTTTAATGCCAGAAAAGAGTAACACTAAAAGCAGAGAGGTGAGGGCAATCCCACTAAGCAGCTTAGGTAGCTTTGGGCATCAGGCTAGGATGTAATTCAGAGTGTCTATGTTAGGAAGTTATGATACCTATTGAGACCAACAGAGAGAAATCTGGTGTGATTTTTTTTCTGTGCCTGAACTTAAACAGTTTCAATATAACTTGGAATCATCACCTGAAGGAATTCAGAAATCCCTCAGTCGCTTGCTTGCTCTTCTGTATACCAAAACACAGCCTTGAAGGCAAGGGAATCTAAATGGCAATAGGCAAAAGACCAGTGTCTGTCAATACAGATGTTTCTCAGCTCTAAGACCCTGACTCCCCCTCTCCCTCCCGTGGGGAGCCAGAGGAATTCCTTATTACCTACTGTATTTCTTTCAGGGACAGAAGATATCAGCAACATCCACCACAAATGTTTCTGTTTTCTGGAGTAATCCTCAAGCAGAAGAGTCACCCTTGTCACTCTCTGGATCTGTATCTCCTGTTGATAGTCATTATTCCAGCTTAAAACAAGTCACTTGAAGCCAAAGTAGTCCCCTCAGCTTCTCCCTCCTCTAGGCACCTACTTGGGGAGGGAGTGAGTTTAGGGTAGTCCACTGGGAGATACATTGGAATGAACAGTAAGAGGGAGGAAAAAGGACAGAAGAGGAAGACTCAGGTAGGATAATTGAGACAGCAAAAGGCAAAATCACTTGGGGTTGAAAAAGCGCTCATCATGGTATAAACTAAAAATGAAAATCTGAGGGAGAGACAGATAAAATGGTGGGAGAAAAGAAACAAAACATAACAAACAAGAAGGGCAACAAAGTTTGAGAGGTAAATTGAATAGAAATCCCACAGCTTAACGCTGTCCCAGTGTAGCTGGATGCTCTGGCTCCCTAGTGAGAGGAGGGATGAGGCCCCAGGAGGTGCATGGAAAGGTCAGGGAGGCTTCTGTTCCAGCTTTGTGTGACAGCTCCCATGGCTGCATAGGTTTTTAACAGTACAGCTTGTCCCTAGAAGGTCACAGTTAAATATTGCAGGGTTACTTTTTTGGCACAAAATCTTTAACATCAAGTAATTCTAAAATGCACTAAGGGAAGGTGAAGAAAAGATTCCCCACTACAGTGTTTACATTGCTAGAGCCTGATCACCTGGGTCAGGCATAAATGAGGGGGTTTGAGAATGGAGAACAAAAGAGGAAGCATTAGAAGAACTCTTTGGAACAGCATGCAGTCATAAAAAACAGCAATGGCTGGCTAAAGACTTCCTTTTTGGACATGCTGTCTTTTCACATACATTATATTTGCTCATCATTGCTCTTTCCTTTGTGATGTCTGGTGTCATCACAACATAACAGCATACTCACAAATCATCAGATATATTTGGGCAGCTGCCAGGAGGTTTCCTCCTCATTAGCCACCAAGATTAATTGAGAGATATACTGAGAAGTACCTACGGATATGAGTACTTGTGTTTCCTCCCTTATGACAGCACTAAAAAGCACGCAGGTTTCCAAAGGATATCCAAGTGTACCCTCGGTTTGCTTTCCTGCAGACCATGTTGCCTGAGCCCCCCATGCTTGCTTCCTGCCATACCTTTGCAACACACAAGTGGTTCAGGAAAGGTGGAGGAGATATCTAGGAAGTTGATACCATGTTCAGACTATTTGTCAGTCTCTGGAGAATTCCCACTACTGCCTCTGCTTGTGAATTTCTCCATCCTTAGTTTATAAATGATTTAGCAAGAAGCATGTGAATACAATGGTGTATGCTTCACTTTGCTGCGGTGAAAATAAAGTATGACTCAGTGGGTAAAACATGTTGTGGAATTTGCTACAAAAACCATATTTGTTTTAACTGAATACCACAGTAAATATTCATGCAATTAAAAAAAATAAGATGGTTACTGTTCCAAGAAAAACTGCCCCAAGGACAGATAAAGTACAAATGCCAATCTTTCAGGAAAAAATAGCTTCCCTTATTCAGATGCATAATCCAGGAATCGCTGTCCTTCAACTTTTTTTCACCATTTTCTTTTGACTTTTGCTACTAAGTGGCCTTCAAGAGGAGAAAACAGAGATACAAATAAAAAAAGCAAAGATAATTAAACCCCTTATATTTTAGATTACTTTTTCAGATTTAGTTTTTCCATTAGCATCTCAGTCTCTCATTTTTGTGGTCTGGGTCCTCCCTAGAATCTGGGCCTTTGAAAAACTCCTCTTCCATTCTCACCGAATTGAAAGTCATGGCATTAGCAGCAAACTGGGACTTGAACTTGCAGATGTATCTTGTGTGGCTGCACTATTCTGTCATTCAAGTTTCCCAGGCAGACATTGCACTTGAACACTCCCATTGGAGGGAGCTTTTTCCAAAGTTGCTACTTGGCATCTGAAACAGATTCCAGCCGCAACTCTGCCCAGCAGCATCGACATGATATGGCCTGGACAGTGAGCACAGGCCACTGCCCACTGTTCCAGCTAGTGTATGGAAAACTTCTCTACCACACAAGATACCAAGTTCACGAGCCCACTGATTTCTCTTCAGATTCCCCCGATACCTTGCATCACTGAAAATAAAGAGGACCAAGGAAGGAAAAAAAGGAGCAAGGCAGCAAGAGAAAAAAGACAGGAGATGGGAACAGCATAAAGACAACAGAAGTGCTTGAAATGCTGAGAATTAGTTGGTTTTCATAAAACTTCCACAGATATGTTAAATTACTACAGCTGGGGGTTAGCCACTATAATTGTCTTCTGCTAGCCCATGGGACTAACATACTTCAGAGTTATGAGCCCCCAACAAACCGTACAGCCACCTTAAATATCATCTGCAAGGACATCATAAAAATACACAAAGCAAAAAATTTGTAAACAAGGGTTAGTAGCACAGTGGTACAGTAGATTGTCAATAAAAACAATAAAAGTGTGGATACAGATTCGTCTACCTTGTGTGTAACATTATTACCAGTTACAAGGGAGGGACTCTGTAAACTCATAATTCTGGAGTTTTGTTAATAAGCACAGAGCAACAGGTAAGTGACCCATCTATTTTCTCCAGTTCCGTGTTGGCTATTGGGATCAGCATGTGGTCCTTCAGTTTTTCAAATACCTGTTCAGGAAAGAAAACAGGAGAGAAATCATGACACTTTACACCTCTGCTTTCCTTTTTCTCTAAGGATTTACAGAATGAACAGGATTTATCAGCAGGGGCTAAGCCATCTCATCATCTGTAATCAACACTAACATTTACAGCATCCATGGTGTTCTGGTTATCGGCTTCACACACATGCATCCTGTAGTGAGGGGAACTGCTGCTATATCCACTTATGCAGAAGAAACACCAGGAGCACAGGAGACAAAGTAATTAGATCAGTAATGGAGATGAGAACAGAGCCCAGGCTTCCCACCTTTTGCCATCTGCCATTTCCATGACTGGTTACAACAGCCCCTTCTGGAAAGCACCCGACTTCAATTCCCAATGACTTCCCAGCAAGGCCAGGATGCTGGGGGTCTCCCAGGCACCTCTCACCTTTGCACTCTCTGGGTACTCCTCAGGGGCTCGGTGCAGCAGGACGTGACCTTTGCTGGGAATGTTTAAGTAGATGCAGTTAGCAGCAGCATCGTCGGGCACTGTCAGCTTGTCATAGCGGTGGTCACTCATCTGTTGCATGGTCTGCCCAAAGAAACACAACACAACTATTCAGACCAAGCACATCAGCAGCCCTAAACAACTGAGAGAACAGAGCCTTCAAAAAATAGTTCACTGTGATTGCTAAGTCAGCCAAAGGCCATTTTACTATTACAGCAAGTAAGAAGACCTCTTTTCGTCTCTGCCCTTCAAAGAAGAATCTACTAACCCTAACTGAAATGAGCAGTAGAAAACCTTTGAGACTGCTTC
The DNA here is from genome assembly GCA_032466535.1 of Forpus xanthops. Lineage (NCBI taxonomy): Eukaryota > Metazoa > Chordata > Aves > Psittaciformes > Psittacidae > Forpus > Forpus xanthops. The sequence continues at coordinate 45,422 of JASSUY010032107.1, forward strand.
CTGCAAGCAGCAGGATTAAGCAGGGCATGCAGTAAGCATCCTCTGTGGGGTCTTTTCCCTCAAGGAATGCACATTAAGTATGCAAAACTCTTGCGCACATTGATGGTACTCAGGACCTTCAAAAAATAAAGAAGCCATCACTCAGTACTTATAAAAGTAGCGTGAATTAACACAAACAGGACAGGAACTGTTCCCAGCTTAGATATCAGCCCAATCTTAATTCTTTTCAAGGACCTCCTTTCTGCTTTCCAAGCAGTTACTCTTTCACTAAGCACCTGTGCTGGGGAGCAAGAAGGCATGTCTGCACTAATCCTTATTCCCAAGGAGGCAACACAATAACCTCATCAGAACTGGTGGGTTTCAGAGGCTTAGCTTATAAATATAGGGCTCATACACAAATTTGGCTGGAATTCCAGAGACAGAGACTCTTAACAGACAAGAGGTATAAGATACCATGTTTTGGATCAGGCTCAGCTTTTTAATATGGATGGGAAAAGCCTCTTCCCCATTGTACCATTCCAGCTTTACCCTGACAGAGACTGAGACTAAGAAGTGAACAAAGCTCAAAATCAGAATTTCAGTCCTACTAAAAGGCTAAGCAAATGCTAATGTTCCAGTTTCTCTCCTAGCCCCGAGATGTCACCGCACATACTGCAAAGATGCAAACAGGAAGAAAGGAGAAAAGCCCCCCCCCCCTTTTTGCCTTAAAAATACACTGATGTTTTCCTAAAAATAAATTGTTATTCCATTAACCAAATTTTTCAATTCCCTTCTCAGGGAAACCCCACAGATGTGCAACGCAGAACAGAGAGCAGGCTCTAATTTTAGGCACAGCTAAGTTTAGCATTAACCCATTTGAAGGTCATTCATTTGTACTACTTCTCATTCATAAAAGAATACTATATAGAACTGAATTATAATGAGGATCTACAATATAATGGGAAGCAACAAATCAACTCCAGCCTGCATATACCTACAGTAAGTAATTCCTTTATAGGTCTGGATGCATTTTTCATGCTGTAGCCTGAGTCATCCACATCCCACGGAGAACATGAAACTCACAGTGAAGAATGCCATGCATTCTTGGGGAAGCTTTATCAGATTGTCATTTCTTGTTTCTTCTGAAGTTATGAAACTCTCCTGAGTTCCCAAGGTCACACGTACCTCCATAAAAGGTTAATGTGCTTTTCTGGGGAAAAAATCCTTGCACCTTTGCTTCACCGGATGCGTTTTTATTACTGTGCTTACCAAGGCTGGCTTTCCTAGTTAGCATTTTGTTTCTGTTACGTTGCCAAGATGTACTTTATTATGCTTCCCTTGATGCTGCAGACATCTACCAGCGGGTGACATGCCTGTACCCAGTGTGACTCTTTCTCACTGGTAATCAAGGCCAGCAGACTCATCCTCTACCTGCAGCGTCTCTTTTCTTCCCTATGTAATCTTTTAAAGTCTTGATTAAGGAAACGTATTTACTAAATCTGCACTAAATTACATTTATCAGAAGAGGAAAAGCCACCCTGCCTGGATTTCCCTCAGCTCCCAAACACTTGAGCTTTCTCCAGTCCCTGTTGGAAACAGAATCCCAATATTGCAAGTTTTCTGTAGGAACAGCTCATTCCTCAGAAATACGTTGTGAATCACTGTGAAACATTTCCATATGAAATTATGAATGAATTCTTAAGCAGAAAGGTACAAACACATCTCCCATTCTTTCACTTCCGCAAAACGCTGAAGTGGGAACACCAGCAGCAAGCAGAACTGAAGAACAAGTGACAGGGCTCTAACTGTGTCTCAGGAGCCACCTTTGGGGAGCCTGGGAGACAGTGGCAAGGGCACATTAGGAGGGTTGTTGTTGTGGTTTAAGGCCCTCAAACAGTTCTCTCATTCACTCCCCCCTCTTTCTTCCCCAGTCCTGGGGGGATGGGGAGGAGAATCGAAAGAATGCAACCCCCACAGGCTGAGATAAGAACAGTTTAGTAACTAAGGTAGAACACAAATCACTACTGCTACCACCAGTAATGATGACAAGGTAAATACAAGGGAAAATAATACAATTGCTCCCCCAGCCTGACCAAGCAGTACACCCCTATCATCTGATACCAAGCCCAACCACTCAGTGCACCCCCACCCTTCTGGGTCTCTGCCCTCTGTTTTACATCCTGGGCATGATGTGCTGTGGTATGGAATACCTCTTTGGTCAGTTTGGGTCAAGGTGTCTTGTTTCTGATTCCTCCAGGCTTCTTCCCATCTTCCCCTCCTCCCTGGCAGAGCATGAAACTCAGAAAGTCCTTGGCCAGCCTAAGCATTACTAAGCAGTAACTGAAAACACTGGTGTTACCAGCGCTGCTCCCAACCTGAAAATCGAAACCACAGTGCTGCACCAGCTACTAAGAAAGAGAAGAATGACTGCTGCTGCTGAACCCAGGACAGTTGTTTTCAAGAGTGAAGAGTGCAGAAGTGGTATATGAATTATTACAGAAACAAATGAGGAAAACCAAGAGTGCTAAATTGAGATGAAACAGCACAGGAGTTTGAGTTCCCAGCTGCAGGAGTGGGAATGGGATCTCTTCTAGCTTGAACAACAGTGCAAGAAAGCATTAGCAACTGGGTGTTTGACAATACAAGATTACCCTCCTCCTTGGCTCTTAAGATGAGAGGAAAATGGCATTTGCAAGCTTCAACTGCTGTTACAACTATGCCTACATGTTAAAGTGAAGTTTCAAAAAGCACAGTGTTGAGAGAGTATCCAGGCAGCAATGCCCCAAGCCTGCCCCACAGGCAAGCTCTGGATGCAGCAGTGACACACCAATGCAGTGTCATTTTAAAGATCCACGGGGTTTCCTGCATTTCCACTATGTAAAGTGACTGGGCACATGTACCTGGCCGGATAAGTCTCCAGGGCAGAAAGACACAAGCAAGGTCCTTTGACTGCATGTTCTATCAGATACAACCTAAAAATGTGTGTTCTGGGGGAAATGACAAGTTTACAAAGACTGTAGCGCTCGCACAATGCGCCTGTTGAGCGCTGGCTGTCTGCCCACAAACACTGTACAACCAGCTACGTGAAGACCCAGGCATTTCCCGCATGCCTGCTTTCTCTGGGAATTTTCTTCTGCCTGACGAGGGTAATTCTCACTGCACATTCTCTCAGCCCTTAGTCATGCTTTCCTTGCGTTGAAGTCATTCACATAGCCTAAAGTGCCTTTTCTATAGCTTTATTAGTGCGTCCTCAGACAACTGAGGTAATGGATAAGTTCAATAATCCTAAATATGAAGCAGCATTATGCATGAAGGAAAAATGTGTGCGCATTTAGGGCCTATTATCACTGACAGAGTTAAGATGACCACATGCACTTTTAAAACAGGCCAAGCCTAGTTACAGATTTTCCCTCTCCATGGGGAAGGACCCAGCCTGAGCCCTGCTGCTACCCAGCATCCACACTGCTGCAGGACAGACAGCAACCAAACCCACCACACCTGCAATGCACCTTTATCTCCAACACCCCACGAGCAAACCCAAGCATACAGTGAACATTCCTGGGCCAGCACGGCAATGAACACTGCACTAGAAAACATCCCTGTCACAGTGACAGAGCTGAACCCAGGACACAGAGCAGACTTTCAGGGCCTGAGTTTAGGTTAGATTATCCCCTGGCCCCCAACATTTGAAGGAAAAAAATCAAACTTAAGCCCAAGTCAAACGCATGTACCTTTTCACCTTCAAGATCATTCCCTGCCCCACTTTCAGATACCCTTACCTAAATCCTTCAAGTCACAGTATTCTACAAAGAAAACTATTCACTTAAAAACATTTAAGATATTTTTTTCATCCCATCCTTTCTCTTTCTTTCCAACCACATGAAAGTTTGGCATGCTTTACACTGATGCTTATGTAGCATTTGTGCCTGGGGAACAGAAAATACTGCTGGTTACCAAACCTGCCATTTCTTTTAAATGCTTGCAGAACGTGGTAGAACTTCCTTAGTGCTGCATAAATGGGGGTCTTCAGATCCATGTAAGAGGCAACAATATCCCACTTCTGAATCCTAAGGCAAGGACTGGAAGTGGCCGAGATTTGGTATGTGGCTCTCTGGAACCTCAATTCATTAGCTTCATATAGAGTGATCCTAGTTACAGCTTGCTTTTGAACCTATAGCAAAGTAGCTTCAGAATTCAGACACATACTGTGCAAGGAAGCACACTTGCTCCTTGGCTTTAGAGCTCCCCTGCTTCTTGCAATAGAAGAGGCAGTAAGCAATTGATCCTCAGTTGCCTTTTCCACATCATTCCTTATTTTATGGGCACCTATTATCCCATTAGTTGTTGCTTTTTCAGGTTCTAGTCTTAGCTGCCTTAGTCTCCTTAGGCAAGCTGCTCCAGGTATCTGTCTATCCTTGTTGCACTTTTATGAATCCTTCTGGTTCTACTCTACCTTTCTTTGGAACAAATGTATAGGGATGCCAAGGACACACAATAGCCAACATGCAGATGCACCACAGTTTTAATCAGTGGCATAATGATGTTATTCAATAAAGTTATATGTAGTCATTCTATGATTTCATTTTCAGCTGAGCTGGCAAGTTCAACAAGCCCAGCATCTTACTTCCGCAGTAATGACAAGTCGGAGCACATTATTTCATATGTGATGTTCACATTGTCATTCTCCCTGCCCCTGCTGCACATCAATTTACGATTACCTACACTGAATTCCATTCATTATTTTATTGCCCCATCTCTGCCTATTGAGTCCCTTCCTCACTTTTTCATATTTGAAGAAACAATTGGCACTGGAGAAAGAAAGCAGCAGCCTTAGGCTTCAACACAAGAAATTGCAAGACAGAGTGGGACTGGCAAGCTATGCAACACTGCTAAACGCCTGGTGGAGGGACACAGCCTGCCACACCAGCCATGCTACTCAACAGCTTTTCAGAGCTTCCTTCAAATTCAACAGCGATCATAAATAGTTGACCACCCTGACCAGAAGGGACAGGAGAGCAGAGCTGGAAAAGCCAGTGATCTTGCTTAAATGTCAAGATCTATAAAGGAGTGACACCCCAAAACACAGACAGGCAGGAGAGGCAGCAGTGGACAGACTCAGTAGGAAGGGGATGAGAACCACTTTCAGCAGCATAAATCACAGTGGAATTATCTAAAGCTTCTTGTCAGGTGCTGAAAAGTCTACTAGAGAGAGAGGATAGGATAGCATAGAGCCTGTAGATGCAAACTGCATTTGTGATCTAGTTGAAACCAGCAATGACCAAGTCTGCTGCGGTCAATGTGCTTAATTTCTTAGCCCATACACAGCCAGAGCATTACTCTAATTTCCACCTACCATCCAAGGTCTCAGCAGCTGGACTTTGTGCTTTTTCTCCCTGCTGCACCCTCTCAGTCATGTTTTCCAGAACACAGAGCTCTTTAAGCAATGTCTCCCACCCTGCTCCTCGTCTTTTCTTGGCTCAGGACATCGTTTGCACCGCCACTGATGTCACAGGTCCCATGTGCTATCCATGTGCATACCTGTGCTGCTCTGCCCCTCTCAGCCACATTACATCATGTCCATGCTGTCACCTGCCTGCCAGCTCTGCCCAAAGACCGCTGCAAATGGAAACCACAACCTGAGGAGGGGAAAAGGAAGTGGCTTACATGTGCTGTTGCATTCAGTCAAGAAGGCGAGAGGACAAACATCCTGTCTTTTGGAACAGGAAACCAGGGAGAGAATAGTCACAGGTAAAAAAAGCAGCAAAGGAATAGAAACATGAGTCCCCATTTACGCAAGTCAAATGACATCTTCTCAGTCAGCCTCTGACCCAGCTCCTGTGGCTGACAGACTTACTGGTGACGACAAATAGGCATTGAAAGGGACGCTTCCCTTGCCCTTTGAAAAGGAAAATAAACCAAGATAGATTAATTCAATAGCCTCTTTTCTTGATTCTGTATCTTCCAAAAGACTAACTTCTTCTGCATAAATACAACTGAACAGCACTGACACTCACAGTGTGTTTATTATAACATCTAAGTTTTAATCAAAAGAACTTCTAATTAAAAGAAAACCACAACTAGTTGTCTTTTTAAAGTACCAGGTCGTCTGATACTCAGTCAAGACCTGTGTCCTCTGAGATCCTGTACACTCCTGATTAATCAAGTATTAGGAAATCAGAAGGAGCTAAAAGGAAAATGCACAGAATTTCTATGTTTTTCTATTGTAATGCTGAGGAACAGCAAATTCACATGCTTTAAACTTGGGTGGGCAAGTTGTCAATTGTTCTCTGGATTTCACTACCCTTTCTTTGTTGCTGCATTACAGGAAAGTCATCATTCATCTGCACTTGCTGCTAATTCCCTACCTGATGTCATCCTCCTTGGGTTATTAATATTAGTAATCATTTCCACAGCAACCCATTGTGATACCGTAAACAGAGGATTATGACTTCATGCAGGGAATAAGCAGAGGCACAAATGATGAATTTTTAAGGAAGAAGAGATAATGTTTTAATGTAAACTTGCACATTACTAGAAAAGACAGACACTACACAGACAATAGGAAGAGCAGACTTAGCTGAGGCTTTCCATGCTGCCTGGAGGTACAGGCTGCTTTCTAAGAACACCAGATAGCTCAACTTTTCCCTTCAGTGCCCCTTCTGGAGGCACTTCTATGGCAGAGCTGGGAACCCCTCAGCTTTATACAGGCATTATAACCCTGCTCTCATGCAGGGAAACAGTACTCAGCTTTTTAAAGCTGGCACACTGCAGAGACTTCAGTCATACAAAATGGAACAAGAACAAAAGGCATTTAATCACAGAAATGGGGGCAACTGCCAATACTAGAACAACTCCTAGCACCCCAGTCTTTAAAAGCACTGCTCTGATTAGAGCTTTGGATACAGACCAAGGGTCTAGTTGCTCAAAAGAGACTCCTTTCTATTTCGCCCTAACGACGTGGTTTCGATAAACCTCCCTTGACCTCTGTCAGAACAGCTGCAATTGCAATAGCATCCTTTAGGGAATAATTTAGAGGATGAATGAGCAGCTCCACTCCAATAGAAGATATTGAATGGGAGAGTTAAGAACAAGGCAGTCCAACCTTTTATCAAAAGCGGATGGAGGGGGTGGGTGTATTCACTTAAGTCATGGTACTGCATTACCGCGCTTATTCCAATACACTCCTGTCCAGAATGAAATCCCATTGACTAATGAGGTTGGAGCCTGGGTTACCAAGGACAAGCTTGGAAGTGCAGATGTCACCACTGCTCCAGAGGACACAAGGGGTTACAAGCTTAGCTGCATTACCTGCTCTGCCTTGAACTTGCATGGCAATGCAACTCAGCCCTGACATCTGCCACAGCCACACCACCTCTGCTATCAGCATCTGTTCTGAAACTCCAAGCATTTCAAATGCAAGTCCATTATCCCAGATCCCAGAGAGAATATCGCAGACACAGCTGGCTGCAGGGATTAAGCTCAGGCCATATGGTGGGATGAGTGCTCTCCTCGTTGCAGCCCTCCTTCCTAGGCACCATTCTGGATTTCCTACCTTCCTTCCATGTCTTCTGCTCCTTTCTGAGATCCATCAGCAAACACCAGGCATCTGGCTTTACCCCAGAGCAATGGGCTCACACCAAGGCTTTCTCTACCAGTCCCATAGGAAGACCCTGTTAGTCATTTGGAAAGCGCCCAACCTATCCAAAGATCAACATAATTTCCCAATGGGTAAGAACACAACTTATTAGCAGCCACTTGCAACAAATACAATATATACTGCTTCAACAGAATAGTTGAGTTTGCCAAAGCTGGGAACATGTGTAGCCCTCAGATCCTTTGAGATTGTTACCAAGTTATCCAAACGGTGACACAGAATGGTTTGAGCATAGACAAAGGACTGTGACCACCACCATATGCTTCTGCCCAAATCTTCACTCATCACAGAAAACAGAGGGGATTTGTGCTCTGTACAACCGACACAGACACCAAAGAACAGAAACATGGCTTTTTGGGATTTAGTATAGAGGGAGTACGGCAATAGATGCTGTGTCACGGTTCCCACTGTCATCTTGCCTAGCACTTACTTTGGCGCTGAAACCTGTAACTGCATTACATGTTGGGCCAGTTCCTGCTCTTCTGGTATCACAGCAAGGCCCCAGGGCTGTGTCCCTCATTGTAGTAAGAGTCATGCAGAGCTTTCTCCTGCAGTGCTGCCCCATTACCATCCTATACTGGGGACAACACTGTCACAACCCAAATTCATCCTCACTGACGCCTGTGGTAAAGGTCAGTGACTCCAACAGTGCAGGATCAGAGTCCAAATCTGACATGCTTGGAGGAAATTCTGGCCTCACTGGAGTAACAGAAAAATCCCAGGTTTTACCGGCTCAACAGCCATGGCTGATGTTCAACTATGGAATTGCGCATATGGAATTATGAACAGGCTTAACTACAAAAAGGAATTAAATGTGTGCTGAAAACAGCAGAGGGAAGTTAAAATTTCAGCTGTAATAGCACTACAGGCCCTGGTACTTTCTGCAGTTCATTTGTCTCTCTCTTTTACTCAGTTTCCTCAAGTGCCACTTTTCAGCTGCAGCCCAAATAAATATTCTATACTTGCCAGAGCCTGAAGAGGATTTCGCAGTTAACATGTCACTTCTGATTTATTATCTGCTTCTAGCATGTGCTCTATAATCCCAAACTCTGTGCACTCATTTCCTAGCTCACTTGCAGTGCTTTACATTACACACACCACACTAAACTCATGATCAATTGCACTCTGCCATATGTGAGCACTAGATGCAATTTCTTTTTCTATTTTTAAAGTAAAGTAAGGACACGAGTTGCACCAGTAAGAACAATGAAGGAAAATTTCTCTTTCAAACAAGACTGTCAGTAGGAAGATAAATCCTATTTTAAATAAGAAACATTAGCATAGCATGATGTAGCAGTTCACTTGCTGCCTAAGAAGACACTCTATAGAATGAAAACGATTCAACCAGAGACAGTTAAAGAAGCTTAATGATCTTGCTTGTATGACTGCATTTCCAGACATGAAAAATGGCAACAACAAAGGAGAGGTTTAAAATAACAAGCTCTCACAATAAAGGAGACATGCTGGGCCATGCCAGACAAATGACCCAGTGGAAGGTCAGGGGACCGTACTGCCACACAGACTGCAATGGGTAACGAGAGGAACAGCTGACAGCACTGCTGTAGCTCAGCTGCCCCACGAAAATGCAGGGAGCAGCTTCTAATTCTGAGTATCAGAGTTTCCCAGAGATCCTCTTGCAATTGCATTCCCACGAGATTGCAAGAAGCTGAATATCAACTGACATTTTTTTCTTCAGAGGCAAGCGAACAAATACAAAGAAATCACTGAGGTCATAAAGCAAGAATTCAGATGTTAGAGGATGTTCCTGATCAGTAGCACTGCCAACTCCATCGTTTCCAAGATGGATGCTTTACCTATTTGTTTTCCAATAATTTCTCAGAAGAGATTTAGACTGGAGGAACAGCTAGAGGTTCCCCAGGATGAGAGTGGAGCTGGATTCAATACACTGAGCAAGAAACACGCTCTGAGTAACTTCATATGTGGCTCTGACCAGGACATGGTTGCCTGATGTAGCCTGCTAGCTTGCTAGGAGAAGGACATATGCTGTGGCACAACACTGCTGTTCCAGACCAGAGTCCCTAACCTCAACTGGCATGACCTCAAATGGTGTGGTCCCTAACGTCAAATGGTGTGAGTGAACATGACCATCACACACATGTAAGCATGCTGCTGAATATCTGATGCAGAGAAACACACTGAAAACTGACACAGTTAATCTCTTTTTAAAAGATAACCTAGCAGTCTTCAATTGTTGGTGGGTATCTTGCTCGCTATCATCTTCTTTTAAAAATCTATCTGTTTTTTTATACCTTGACTAATGCTGGTGTTTTCTTGACACTTAGTTACCACCAACATATAATCAGCTCATTCAAAATGTATATTTGGCTATGATAGCTGAATTGATGCATTGCAACAGTGAGCAGAGCTGTGCAAAAGGCTTTAATCAAACTGATGAGTTCTCAGATTAGTACTGGCTCAAGTTCAAATTGCAGCTCTGAGCAGCCAGTACTTGAATTTTGCTCATGTTTATAAACATCCTATACAAGTGTAGGGCTGTCTGGATATCTGCAAAGTTCATCAGGCTGCTGCTCACAATACGTTTAGAGTTTGAGATTGAATATTTGGGATTGTGCATACTTCACAGGGTGCCTTCCATCCCAGACTAAATCAATCAAACAGCATCAGGAACCTCAGACTTCTACAACCAAAACTATTTTCCATTTCTTAGGGAAGACAACATGGATGATAACCTGGGAATCTGCTCCCAGAGCCCCATGTAGTGATTTCTAATAAGAGAGCAACTTTGACAGCTTGTTCAAGTAAATGAGCAAACTTAAAGCCACTCCCAACTGGAAAGTCAGAGGACCACCTTCTTGTTTAAGAGCTCAGGCAGAACAATCACGCTGCTATCCTGATATACCTTTATTTGCTGCCAGGCTGCAAGCCTAAACCAGCCAGGAATACACTTTCCTGGCCTCCATAATTCAACCCATCTCCTGTAGGGGAGATGGAGATTTGAAATGCTGAGTTTATCTTAGCTGAGGACTGATGCATTTTAAATCATAAACTGTCATAAGATTAAAAAAAAAAATAAAAAAACACAACCAACTTTTCTCCTGAGCTCTAATGGTAAAATGATGCTGCTGGGAAATGAAAAGTCCTAGGATTATACCCATGAGGAAAATGTGTAAGCTCTGAAAAGCAAACGCGCAATGGATTATCACAGCATGGCAGTAAGGACAAGAAGTCTCCTGGGCATCCATCTTGCAAATATTTAAGGATGTTCCATAGGAATAAATAGCACCAGCTTACTGAAGCTGAGGAGATGTACAAAATATGCAGGATGTGCTGCTCTTAAGCTCTTTGGGGGTCAGGGATGTTGCTTTCAGAGCTACATATTATTTCTGCTGTAAATGCTCTGCCTGGCACAGATTAAGTTCAGTAGCCTTGGGCACTGACAGCAGTGCTGCTCTTAATTCACACTTTAGAGTCAGGGCAAGAGATGCAAGTCGGGTTGCATAAGCTGCATTTAAACTGAGAGGATTTCAGAGGCTTTCTCACTAGTACAGCAGAGCTATCTCCACCACTCCTCATTTATTATAAGGGACACAAAGCTGGCTTCCTTCATGAGTTAGCAATCATGTTGCATCATGGAGGCTTCTGCACAGCTGAAGAGCAAAGAATCAGTATAATCATAAGGTGAAAAATTAGGACTTGCTGCCACCATTTTAAAGTAAATTTTGGTTTAACCTTTCAAGGCAAGTCCTGAGAGAAACGCATGAGGCAGCAGTAATGCTTTCAGACATTCTCTGGCTTACCTGCACCTCCAACTGAAGTGGGTAGGGCAGTAGGTCCTAATTTATCAAAAGGGACAAACTCCCTCTAGCTTCACTTCAGGTAAATCTCTGCTGCATTTTGCTGGTTTGGTGCCCTAGCCAAAGTTTCCGCTGCAAAGCATTAGTGCCTCTGCCTGCACAACCATGCAGGAGCAGAGATGGTGATCTCTCAGGAGAGCTGTCTCATTGCCTATATACCTAAATGAGATTCACAGCTCTAGGTGTCTCTGCATCCACATCTCTAAAAAAAGCTTAATTTGGTCGATTTGCTCAGAACACACCCAGCAGGCAGGAAAACCACTGAGCCCAGTGCAAACCACAGCAGCAATAAACATTTCCCACTGGGGATGGTGGTGTTAGTACAGTGTTGACCTACTACACAATGGATTATTGGTTTCCAAGTCTGCTAAGTAAAGAGAGACCTCTTAGTGTCACAGTTCAAACCCATGCCTCCCACTCTAGAGGAAAACATTCAGAGACTCAAATTATTGGTCAGACTAGGATAAGACTACACCTCTTTCTGTTGAAGCCATGCTGTTATAAGACCCTCTTGGGACCAGAGAAGAAAATGCATGACCAGGAAGGAACCTAGCTTTGCAGCCAGGTGATGGAGGAAGGAGGGATGGGGAATCATAGATGCTGGTCCCTGAAGCTGGAGTTACTTCAGGATTTTTTTCCAGTAAGTCTACATCGCAAAATGCATTCAGAGGTCATCTTCACAACAGGGATCAGACCCTTTTTCCTCCTTCTTTATGGCAAAACTTACTTCCCCTCTGGCAATTTTAAAAGCTACATGGCAACACTTGAAGTGAATATCAATATCCCTCTGATATTTCCTTCCTCCTATCAGCAAATTATCACCTTTTTAGTCAACAGAGCTGTAAGTAATAACCTGTAAAATCCTGACAATCGCTAAATTAACATCACCCTTCTCACCCGATATAAACATTCTTTATGGTTTGCACATGAGAGAGCCTGGGATGTACTGATTATCACTTTCACTGATCAACATCTATTTTACAATTCAGTATTCTTGAGCTGAGATTAAAAAGGAAAGAATACAACAAGTTTGTTGTTCTGATATCCCATACCTTAAGGGCTTTCTGTGCAGCTTCACTTGATCCAATAGCAATCAAGTTCGGTCCAGCCATGCTGCAAAAGCTCTTCAGATGCAAAGAATCATGAACAGGGACTGTGGAGACAGCATAATCCTGTACGGAAGCAAAGAATGGTTGCTATACATGCTTTTAAATTGTCCTAGGCCCATCATTATATTGAGACATTCCATAATAAATTTTACTCTGTAAATTAACAATAGCCACATATCCCAGGGCAGTGTCAATTGTTTAAGTATGAGATACCCGTCTGGACCAGCTTGTCTTGTCTGGCACAATGGAGTAAAACCTAGAACATGTTTAAAAGATCACCGTTGTTGCAACTGAAAAGAAATACATTAAAAAGCATAATTAAACAGTACGTATGTAAAACCTGCCCAGGGATCAGCAATAAGAACACATTGGCAATACATGAGAACACTAAGAACATGAATGTTGATAACAGCCCCCACTATCCAAGTTACTTATATGCAGTAATCTCACTCTTCATATGAGACTTCAGCATCCCTCACTTTATGGGAGGCTCAGACCTTCACAGTAACTTCTACTTTTCTTTAAGTCCTAAATAAAACACTTGAGTCTGACAAACATATTGGCCAGTGTAAGTTCACATTTGTTCAGTGGATGATAGCTTACATTTCCCATGGCATGAATGAATCTACAAACCTTAAATGTGTCAGCCAGAATTTCTGCGCCACGTTGATTTGTTCGCCTGGAAAGACCCACAAAAAATTCTCTGCCTGGAATGAAAAAATGAAGGGTAAAACAATTACAGAAGTTTTTTAAAACCACCCCCCCCCGAAAAAAAAAAAAAAAGAAACTTCACATCAGCCCCTGCATCAGAGCACACATGCTTTAAAAGCAGTCCAGCTTTAGAGACATTCTGAAGCTATCTTTCATAGATTGCCATTTTCTATCTTTCTCTTCTCAAGCTGAGTAACAAAACTGAAAAATCAGTGTAGAAGAATGCAATCTGCAATTCTGAGCTGATAATTTAAAGCAATTATCTTTTTTTCCAGAAGACACATTTCACCAGAAGCATAAATAGCTTCCTCTTCTAAAGCTCTGCAACAGCCATTGAGTCAGGAAAGAGAACAGCTGGGCAGGATTAGTACAGCACTGATTGACCATTTCTCTCTCCCTCTGAGATTTCCTCTGGTCTCAAAGGCAGCTCTGCAGCCACCAGCATCCTCCACCTTCAAAGAAAACCAGTGCTGGATCTGCACTGCTTTAGAAAGGCCTCCCTTCCTGGTCTGCCTCTTTTGAGACCCTTCTTTCCCCTTGGTTAACTAAGACAAGCAGCCAGTCTACTGTGATGCTGATCAAAATGAACAGGCTCATTCAGCACAGGTGGGGAGCAAGCGTGTGTGCAGCCAATGTGAGAAAATGCCTAATGGGTTTAATGACACAAAAAAAACCAGTCAGTACCTTCATCTTTGAAGGCAACCATGCATATAAGTTGTCTAGCAAATGACATCTGGCAGGCAACTCCACCACTTTCTCCAGAAACTGAAAATGCGTTCTTCACAATCAATTCATTTACCTAGTGACAATTGTCTGCACCAACCTTCTACAAGCCCTGAAAATGAGTCTGGTGAACTTAGCTGGTTGTAATAAGGAATATGAAACAACTGCAGCCAGTTGACTACTGAAAGCACTTTTCTTATCGGTACTTTACAAGCTAAAGAAAAATTTGTATGCACAGTGCTGCTCTTTGTACTGTGTGTACTATTACTTCATTTATTCAGGGCATTAGGCAGGACTTTAAGGGTTGCATTGAAAATTTGTCTCAGCAGCCTTTGTGACATGTAGTAAACAACCTATTTAACAAACCACACAAACATCATTTTACAATACAGACAGCAGAGAACATATTGTGCTCAAGGCAGCTTGAACAGGTAAGCAGCAAAGTCACTACCAGTGTACCTGTAAATAAGACATCTCCACCATCCAAGGTAGCATTTTCATCTGCCATCTCTACTATATTGAGGTTGAGACTTTCTAGTGCTCTCTTCATGGATTCAACCTGTTTAAAAGAAAGTTTAGATCTATTGTATCATTGAAAACCGTAAAAACAATACCAGAAATACATATCATTAATAAGAATTAAAGTCCTGTAAGTTAGCAAGATGTATGGCAGGGTCCTTTGTGTCCTTGCCCATTACAGTTTCCCAAATCTCTCCAGAGGCCTTTGTGGTCTGGATGGGATGGGGTGTCAGGGAGATCGTCTGACCTGCTCTCTGGGCCTTCCTCTTCCTCTCTATCACATCCTTGTTCTCCAGCTACTTTACTGAAAAAGCGGTGGGCTTGGACACACTGTTAAAGTAGGTGCCTCAGTTTAAAGCTGAATGGGACAAAGGCACATAGGTCTTTGTGCAACCTGGAGAACACTGATGAGTTAATGCTGCAATGCAGAACTGTATCCAGGAGCTCCCCAAGACCAAGGGACTCATCCTCCCCATGCAAAATCCCATCTAAAGCTTTGGCATACAGACTGGAGTGAGCCTGCAGCATGCCCTTTACAATTATTAATACTTTTTGCTCCTCTTTCACTTGATGCTCAAATTACTTCAGGCTGAAACCTGGGACTCAGGAGTCTCCAGGCTCAATAGCAATGCTTCATCTTTCTTAATCTTGTTGCTCCATCTCCAATGTTCTTTAAAATTAGGCTCATAGGGAAGACTAGACCCATGTAGTGTTTTAAAAAGATAGGAAACAGCCGATTTAATATTTGAGAACTGACTTGTGCAAATACAGCAAGGTTTTATAACATCCACATACTGATAGCACAAAGCTTTCTTTCACCTATGAAGCCAAGTGGTTCTCACTATCCAGGTGCTACGTGTTTAAGAGCCATAAGACCCCAAAGAAGAAGACAATTGCTTAATATTGAGAAATAGCACTGAGGCATTAATATAAGGTTCCCAAACCAAGAACAGGCAGACTCACTGTTTTGTGCCGACACAAAGCAGGTAAGCAAACTCACAACTGGGACAGCCCAATACATGAGTACACCAGCCACAAACAGTTGGAATAAGTAAATAACTCATCTGATGAGTATATTTAAGGCAAAAGGCCAAACCACAGCAAAATATAGTAACAGCCAGCCTGTTGTGTGGTCACCGAGCTCTAGTTAATTCACCCCCCTTCCAGCAGGTTCCAAAACCAAAACACCAAGAAGAGAAAGCTCTTTCAGGAGATGTGCTGCTGACCAGATGCTCCCAGCAGAATTGGTTGGGCCTGAAGAGGAAGCTAAGCCAGTGGCTGCCCTTGCTGAGCACTCACCATGCTGCTTGTCTTCCTCCCCAGTACCATGCTCACACCAGCCAGGAGCAACAACATTGCTGTGGATGCTATAGAGGAGTACCCCTCTTGGCTTTCTATGGGGAGAGCCAAAAGCAAAAGCTTCTCTGGACCACAGATAAACATCTGAGACAGTAAAGAGGTGTAAAATCCAGGCAGCCTGCAGAGAAGACATGGAAGTGCCTCATGCTACAAGGCTGTTCACAGATCTAATGGGCCCAGGGGCTGTACAACAAGCACTGCAAGCAAGATAGACACTCTGGCTGGAAAATCTGTGTTAATGGCCTAATAAACTTAATGGCCAGAAGGCAGCAAATTAGCGTGAGGAGAAAAACAGCATCTTGGCCATGTGCGAGATGCTGGGGGTACAAAAGCCCAAAGGCGGATCTGCCCATGACCAGAGCAAACAAGCACCAGTCATCAAGGTGGGTGTAGGATTCCTCTAGTAGGTGGAAAACCAACTTTTTACCTGAGCATTGCAAGCATGCAAAATGCTTGCTGTTGGAGAAGCAGCTCCAACACAGCCAGGAAAGGTGCCACAGAGCTTCCCAGGAGGCACAGGAAGGGAAGCAGCAGCACTGCACATCCCCAGGCCAGAACAGCCCATTAATAACACTTCCACTGGAGTACCAATTAAGCAAAGTGCCTAACTAATGAGAATAGTGGAAGGTAAATGCTGACTTTGGATTTGTGATTCAAGTCGTATGGATGGTTTAATCACCAGCTGCTGAGTGCCATTTAACCACCATGTTATGTCAGAGATGCCTCAAATTGTTTCTTTATTTAATTTACAGGGCTCCATGCAGCTGTAGCACAGACATTAAGGAAAGTTATCAGAACTAAAAGTTGCTCACAGAAAACTGGTTTAATTTGCTTTGTGATTGTTCCAGGCTTTGAAGATATTTATAAGATGCTCAAGATGTTTCCCCCCCAACAGTTGAGCTCATTTTAGCTTACAAAACCAAATTTGAGTAAATAAAATGACTGCCATATAAATAGCTGCGTCTTTTTTCCATGATGGGTGTTAATGGATTCAAGTCTACAGTTCAATGTTTCGCAGGGTTTTTAAGCGGCCACTAGAAATTCCTGGAGTTTTAATTGGAAAACGCTGTTTATACATCTAGTGACATATGCTAGGAATATCTTTCAATATCCTCTGCTTGTGTAAAATGGAAGTCTCAAGTTACTGTTTGATTTCTGTAGGCAACATCAGGAACTTTATTCAGTAGAAGCAGAAATGAAAAACGGACCACAAACTGAAATAGAGAGGAGCAGAGGGAAGACTTGATGCTATTAAAAGGCAACTAGAAAAAAGAACAACTTGTAAATTCATGATTCAACAAAACCGAAAATGAGCAGTCCATCTGCTTCTGCATATAGCTGAGTTTTCTGCATGGGGATAGCAGTCTTGCATTGCTCCTACCACATCATCTTTAAAGCCATACTGCAGCAATCCTGAGCAGGGTCTCCAATATAACACATGGACAGTACATGTCTGACAGATGATCACCTTGGAAATGGTGTACTGTGTCATTCAGAGTTTGGGTTAGTATATGGTAAAGTCCACACAAATAGCTTGAGTCTATATCTTATCATTACAAAAGGAAATAGAGAGCTTGGCTCTATCCTTAAGCCTTCTCACATCAGAAGGATTGTGCCGTTTTCCAACAGAGCTCCTACCTCAGAGAGGAAATAAGATAGAATCTTTAGTCAAGGAGGGAGAAGTGATTGTTGTCCTCAAGCAAGAAGATAAAAATAGGGATGCAGCAATAGCACTTGGTTATATAAAGCCCTTTCCCCTCCTCACATTATCCTCCCCAAACAATCTCTTTGTCTGAAGGATAGTCTGATGAAACCTTACAATGAAAGAAATACTCATTCACAGCACAAGCTTTCATGTATGAACAAATAACCACCTCTTTCCTTTTTTCCTTCCCCAGGACAGAAACGAAAAAAGGTAGATGGAGAAAAATCCTCTATGAAGCTACAGTTACCCAGGAGACACCAGGAAAACAGACAAAGCATTTGGACATGACCTGATCACAAGCATATTCACTATGAAGAAGACTTACTGCTTGCTTTTTTTCATAAGCAGCCAAGAGGAAAAGTCACCTTCCCTCCCTTTATCTCCTTTATTTGAAAACTAAAATCCCAGGTAGTCACCATTGTAGCACACAAAGAAAACACTCATCAGTATCCTTTTAAGAGTTCTGTATCGTATTATCTCAGGTCAGCTTAAGGTTTGTAACGCGATATTGGGTTTTATTGTACATGTACCCATTAGTACAGCGGTTGAGTGTTAAAGCTTGTACGCTTTGTGTACTGATATTTTTCCTAATAAGCACATTCCTGGTGTGAGACGGGATGTGTCTAATCCATAGCAAAGCTGATTGAGAGACAATGGGCTCCAGCCAGCTCAGCTCTGTTTCAAGGAAAGAGGACAATAACTATGTTTGACATTTATAAGAACCTAATTTCCTCATGCTTTAAAAATGGAGCTCATTACCCTCCGGACTGGTGCCTTCCACCAATTACTGTAACTGATGTGCAGGACTTTTTCATTCTCTATATTAGTGTTTGATGCAGTCTAAACAGAGGCTGCTTCCTAAATTATTTACTGGCTTTCTGTGTACTAACCATGTTATGGGATTTATGTTATTGACAGTAAAACTGAAATTATCTTTTCAAAAGATAGTGGAAATAAGGAGACAAGAACATGATTTTTATGAATCACAGGCTCACCCCAGCCAAAAGCAGGGCAGCTTTTCCCCTTAGGTGCCAGGAGTGGGCAGACTTAATATATGCAGAAGTTAAGACCATGATATCTGCGAGGTGACTATTTCTGGAGCCATTAGCTCTGAGTTCACAAAGTGCCACTGTCAATATATATTGCATTTTTCAGCAAGGCTCTGAGTGAAGGCTATAAATAGAGATGGACAAATCCGGAGCCAGAAAAGGGTAGACTTCAGTTTTGCAAAACCAGATACCAGTGTTGGTCATGATCCAGATTCTTGTCTGAATGTGCTCCATTTGGGGATGAGAAAAGTCTGCCTCCTCTTGATGATAAGCATTGCTCTTCTAGGCTTGCAGAGGCTTCAATGAAAATAAAGCAGGACTGTAATGGTTTTGAGATGAAAACCCCACTACTAGTTATTTTTCTTGCTTTAAGTAGGTCAGATACACACCCTAGTGTATATTGATCTCAGAAACTTGTGGGATGTGGGTTATGGCAGAGTTTTCAACTCTGGCTCCCAGTGTTGAATCCAGAAAGGGCCCTGGATTTAAAGAGGTCAGCAGGAAAAATGGTGGAAGAACAAGATGCTCCAGCACTGCTGTTTGAAGCAGATCACACTGTACGAGTGTGTTAAGTGCAAGACAAGTAAGGTCAGCTCTGTACCACAAACAGCCACCAGCACAGCCTGGTAAGGACACCCCGTTCCTGCATTCCCACCCCTGCAGCTGACAGACCATGGTTTGCTTTGGCAACAGATCCCTCTTTCCAGCCACACAGGGCCTTTGTGCTCATCCCACCACCTCTTCCAGGAAGGGCAGAGAAGGTGAAGGATGGTAGCAGCCTGGCCCTGAAGCACATGGCCCGCTGCTCAGTTTTGTGCTCCTGGGTATGGGTGGATATGCTGCTCCCAAGGCACCCAGATTGCATCCATACTGCTCAGTTCAGAGTGATCCAAACATGACTTCAAACTAAGCTGTGCATCACAACATGTGGAAAACTTAGAACATATAGAGAACCCTTTCTGGGACTTCCAGTTGATCCTACCTGGCCACTCTCTGCCAACACAAAGCTCCAAGGCCAGGTCCTCGACCAAATGGTGGGGCAGTCGCACCATAGCATCAATCAGACTTGTAGTGCCTGGGTGGCTGTGCCAGAGTACCAGCACACAGCCAGCACCATGCTCTGCTGGCAGACGTGGTGCTCTTTCCAATCTGCTCAGACAGACGTGCCATCCAGTGTGCATGCAGCATGGCTCATCCTCAACCATTTTTCATCAAAGGAGGCCACAGGAGGGCTGAAAAGCAACACTGAGGTACTCCCAAGCCATACTTTCAAGCTGAGGATAACTTGTTAGTTGCTCCTGATACGCAGATCCCACACCTACACTTTCAGGTTGCAGCTCTGAGACAGTTTCATCCTTACACAAAGCTTGCACCAAGCAGGCACTGCTTTTGGCAAAGTTTGGGTAGTTTCTGAATCATGGAGTTCAGAAAGGGACACACGGATAATTACCCCACTTGTTACTGCCTACACATGGCTAGTTACAGATCCAAATCTACTTACTGCCCTATTATTGAAACAGTTGCAGTGTGTGTGCCTAGAGCTGATGTACTTAATGCCAAACGTCCACTGCCTTGAGAGTGATCCAAGATCACAGCATGGACAGCAACACTAGGGATTAATAGGGAAAGGGAAGCATGGGAAGAGCTGACCAGAGGCAGCACAGACAGAGACTGGCACAGAGAGGAGGAGCAGAAAGTGGCATGCAGTGTCAAGAGCTTGTCCCAGAAAAGCTTTCCTGCCATGCAGGAGCCTGGCAGGTCTCGGTAGGTCATCTCCTCTTCCAGGTACACGCAGTTAAAACCCACAATTAATCTAGATGCCCCTGGAGCATATTGTGTTTTAACAGCTAAACAGAACCAAAGCAATGAGAACAACTTTACGTGGCTTACCAGCAGTAAACCATGCTTGGGTTTCCCCTTCTTCTCTTGCACCACACTTAGCCCTTAAAACACAGGGACGCCGTTTCCCACAAAACGGGAGCCAGCAACCTGCTCACTTGCTGAAAAAAGCTGGCTGAAATTTCAACCCACAGCAAGTGCAAATCATTTCCATTGAGTATAAAAAAAAACAACAAAAAAATCATGGAAGAAAAAGGAATGCTTAAAAAGATGGAGATTGAAAGTAGAAAAGAAGGCTCGCTAAGATCCACTAAGCATAAAATCAGGTTAGTGGAAAAGTTTAAGTGGCATGAATGCATTGTTACAGAAGCACAGTGGAGATTTTGCTGGATAAAGACGATGACATGAAACTCAAGTCGTACACAGGCATGCTGAGAAAGTAATGTTCTAAATACTTTCTGCTTACAATTACAAAATGATCAATTGTTAAGTGTTGGACAGAGAAATATATTCCATTCTGCCTGGACATGCACAGCAGGCCAAGAATGCACCTGGATAAGCCAAGCATTCATTATCTCCCAGACACTCAATATCCCATAATACCCCCAGCGGCTGCCAGCTCCTTGTCCACCCTTGACCACACGCCATGTGCCCCATTTCACAGCTGAAAAGTATTTAAAATTCATGAAGCCTGCTGAAAGCTCCACTGTCACATTCTGCTCATTCCACAGGGTATGGGAAAACTGCGCAGAAGGGACATTTCAACCAGGGCTATTATGGCTCTTGAATAACCAATATTCCATTAAATTGCTAATAAACCCACTTGAAGATAAGTTGATCACAATCAAACCATACAGTAGCATTCCTTTCCTTTAACACCAAGTTGTCAGGTTTCACTCGGTACTGTACTAGTGTTTCTGTGCCATTTGTTTTTGCCTTGACACAGAGCATTCAAGATACTCACTTTGTCCCCAGTAATCTAAATGCCCTATTCTAAAGACGCTGAAAGATCTTTGGCAAAGATAATACTCTGCCTATTTTAAGGTAGGGGACTCTTTTCAAAGAAGAAACGATGCTAAAGAAGTGAAAAATAATTATACCTCAACCAGGATATTTGGGGGGTTGTGACTTCTTCAATAAGATGCTTAGAATCTGAAGGACTCCCTGGTTCCCTAGCCCCCATTCAAGCTTGATTTGGTCTGAATTTTCACTCTAGTCTGCAGTTCAGCAACTCACTTCCTTCTCCCTCCACCAAACCTTAATTTTATCAACCAAAATAAATATATAAACTTCTGGGAAAAACCTTCAAGAGCTTTTGTTTTGTATTAAAATGGATTTTGTTCAGTTCCTCGCAGTTAATTATTGAGCTGCTGGTATGCCTGCTGCTGCCTTCTGATCTTGCTGTGTGCACATGCCATTCTGCCAAGAGGACTCCACGTTTTATAATTTCTAATACTGAAAAGCATGTCAGTCTCCTTTTTGAAAAGGGATTTGAAAGTTTTAATCTTTTATTAACTAACCCAACACTGCTGAAAACCGTCTCCACCCAGCTCCATCCCAGCAGGGAACCATCATCATCACCCTGCTCTGAACTCTTCCCATCACCTCCCCAAGGTATGTGGGAGAGCCAACCTACACAAATGGCCAAGAATGATCATCAGAAAGATTTGGTCCATCTAGTCTGTCTGTTGAGAAGCTACAGACAAGATCCAGTGGTCATCACAAAAGCCTGCACTGCCACATACCAAGGATGAAGGAGAAACAATTGCTCCAGTGAACACCTGCCCAGAGCTGCCTGTATCCAACCTAGTTCAAGGAGCAATGACCATCATTACAGGCAGCAAGGAATATTTTCCTTCACACTGACTTCACTCAATAACTGGCCTTTCATTGAGGAACATCTGGTTGCTCTTGTGTTATTTTATAATAAAGGCCCCACGGGCAGAGGTTATACTAACCCAGTATTTTTTCCCCCTCTAATAATAGGTTTCATTGATGCTCTCAGAGAAGTTGACTTGTCTGTCTTATTTTAGCTATGCTAACACATCCTCTGAGAGTGCCCTGAAGCATCTAGACATAGACAACAATAACGATGGCAGAAAATGTACATTCTGGCCATTCTCCATCTCCCAGCTAGTTCCAGTAAGGTTCCCAACTACCAGGTAAGAAATCCCAGTAGGATGACAGAAGTTTGCTGATACACACAACATGGGATTATATCCTTGAAGACACACCAACAGTTTTAAGTAATCAAAAATACACCTAGATACAAACAAGCAAACTGAGAGTCATTTATTTGATTAAATTGGCCATCACACTGCTAGGTGGAGTGTTTCAACCTGAAAATAGCTTTTAGCTATCTAATAATCTACTGACAGTCCTAATAAATTCTTCAACTTTAAAGAAAATCATACAGTAAGCATAAACTATTATCCATCTCTGGCTACTGTTCCTTAAATTCAAGCTGACAAAAGCCTCCTAAGTGGCACCAATGAATACTACTGACCAAAGAGGGAACAATGACCCAGCAGATGCAGAACCATGCCCGTAGCCCTGATGTGGGAGCACAGATGCCTCCCCAAAGCCACCTCAAACACCCTGTCACCAGAAGTGATTCGAGAGGCACCCATCCACCTTGTGACCAAGCACCAACTTTGAGTGCACCTCCAAAAGTCCTGAAAAACTGTGAACTTTGTTTATGACAGACATCTAAAGGCTTGGAGAAAGACAGTAGCCACCGGCCCTTCACAGGGTGATGTTTCACCCAGACAAAACCAGCACACATCCAAACTCTTACATACAAACAAGGCTTATATACAAATCTGTACAACAAATATTAATGAAGTAAGGAACTCCTGTAAGGCATCCCTCAATGCATCAAAGCATTTAATCAACTTGAAGACTACACAGGTTTCAGTGCACTGACATTTACATAACTCCCCCAAACCATTTCTGCAACATAGGCTCAAGGAGATAGACTTTAAAACCTTTTACAAAGATACAGCACAGCAACACACATCCTTTTAATACTCAGTGGATGAGAACTCATCTACTTTAAAACCAAAACCTATATTAAAATACTTCTTTTTAAACCAGGAATTGGTTAGATGCATATTCGAAGTTCAAGTCATGATGGTTTCAAATCTCAGAGGATGCTGTTGCTTTGGTCACCCACAAGCCTCATCAATACAACTTCACACGGATTTGCCAGGAGAATATGTAGTTGCGGGTCATAATTAAGAGGGCCAAACCTGAACACAGGACCTGAGCCTGTTCTAGGCAGGTGCAGAGGATGAAACCCTGACCCAACCACAACAAGAATCCCCTCCCATCCAAACGTCCCTTTGTATTTTACACAACAAATGCAGAAATACAAATGTCAGCGTGCTTGGAAGAAAGCATTTTAAGAGCAGTAACAGATGCAAGGTGGTTGGTTGTTTTGCTCTTTTCCCTGCCAAACAAGCTGCTACACACTTTTACATATCCTGAGACCATATTCTTTCAATAGAGCTACATACTGTGCTCAGCTAAGGAGTGAGTCAAATGGGGGGTGTGCTGTTATGTTTGCAAAATAAAACCTTTTCTTTGACACATTTGCAACCCAATTATACTGCACTTTGCTATTGTAGAAGTGTCTTTTGCTTGTACTTGAGTCACATACCAGTGGATTTAAACAAAGGGGAATTTATAATGCACACAGGGACAGGGAAAATGAAGGGCAGCAAAATAACAGCTAAGCAAAGACTAACTGTCCAAAGAGTCTAACTAAAGCTCTTCGACCCTCTAGATGTCAGACTCCTAACCCAACTGTGCACCTTTAGCAAGGTGTGCTGCTTCAGTAACTTGCTGCTTTGCTGTTACCTTAAGAAATATTTCTCTGCAGGCTTTTAAATATATCTTAGAAATTAAGGTTTCACTTCTGGTATTATTTAATAGGAGCTACTCTGAAGGGGCAGTAAATCCAGTAAGAACTCCTCACAGCTACATTGTGCTGGGCTAATTTAATTTGATGCCCTACATTTCCTAATTACAATGAACCTGAGGCAGCAAGCACATGTCCATGTTTCACTGCATCTAAGCCAGTGCTCTTCACAGCGCAGCAGCGATGCACCCAAGGGGTTATGCATCAGAGCATCTGAGCTCTGTCCTCATGTACATGCGGCACCGCTTCGGGGGACACAGTGATACCACAACCCTCCCAACAGGTCTCATGTTTGGGGTGGTACCTGCCTGGCCCAAACTCCCCACTGCACAGGGCAAACAGCAGTGGCATGACTGACAGATGCAAGGCAACACTTGCCTCACAAAACAACAGCCCAGTTCCACACTCATGTGGGAATAGAGAGCACGTCTGCTGGAATAACAGCCAAGAGTTGATGATACAGCAGACTCCGGTATTACTTTATAGTCAGCCTAATGACTTTTCCTTTCTCCATACTGTACTACAGAGCTCCACCGCCATACAGAAATAACGGGAAATACAGAAATTTACTAAATTGTAACTAAATGGAAACTATTACCTCACCAGGTGCTACCAACACCATCAGAGGTGCGGAAGCAGCCTGACAGCTCATAGCTGCAGCACTCCCAGACAAAGGTGATGCCAGAGCCTGTGAGCACCTGCAGGACCTACTGCAAACAAAAGGTGAGCTTGAGGCTACAGCAGCAGTCAGTCAATCATGAAAGTTAATTGAAAAATCACTTACTGTGTTCCCTACTACTAAGGAGCTGGGTTGTGTATGTCCTTGGCTGCTGGTTTTGGGTTTGCCTGCTGGGGGCTCCTGCCCCACTGGAGAAGGTGTCACTGCTGCTTCTGGTGGCTGAGCCTCCTCAAGTACCACAGTCCCAGCCCTACTGAGAGGGCTCAGCTGTGGATGTGCTATGTCATCCAACCTGGGAGGAGTAAAATGATACCTGCACCATGTGGCAAGCATGAGGGAAATTGCTGTGAGTACCTAGTCTATGGGACAACCACCTTTGACTGACATTGAGCCATTAGTGCATCTCCTGCAAGCATCTTGGAGAAAAGGACGCCCTTAAAGTAATGCATCTCATGCAAGGAAGCTGCTCGAGTTCCTCACTCATTCCTCACAATCACTTAGGAACACCAGAGACAAGCATATATTATACAGCAAGTGTTCTAGCTTCTTCAGTAGGAAGGTTCATCAGCTGTCACGTGTAACTTGACATTGCACATGATTACAGATCTGTGGGTCACACAGCAAAGTGGAAATCTGGGAAAATAATGACTGCTATGTTCTTTGTAGATGTTAGAGACAAGTTTTAAGAGCAGTACTATTTACTTCAGAATGCTTTTGATGCCCTGCGAGTGGCAAGTGCTCAAGCAGAAAGGTAGAAAGCCTGTTTTTCTACCTGTTCTGGCTGGTGAAAGGAAGCTATAACTGTAATTACACAACATTGAAGCAACACTGTAGAAACAAGTACAGCCTGCAAGGACAGAGCAGGAGTATGATATTTTGTTTGGCCTACACCACATTCACCTTTCACTTCAGAGTAACAGGTTGAAAAGAGGGTGAGGTAGGAAGCAAGTCACCAGTGTGCTGGAATACACCGAATCTTTTCACTACTCACTTGTTTCTAAAGAGAGAAATACAGCTGCTTCTTCAGAAACCACTCGTTACAATGATCAGAAAGATGATGCTCCTGAAAAACCTAACGCATGGTTAGTAGATGTTAATTTATAAAGGCGTAACAACTTGTTCAGAATACAGACAACACTCCATGCTCCTTCAGTTACAGATAAAGTGGAAGCTAAAATGCACCAAACAAGTGACAGATTCCAGAGACAAAATGGATGCCCCTAATAAGTAAAAGCAGTTACATAATGAACACAGGATTAATAATTTTCAAAAGCTTTATTTTCACAAAGCTGGAGTAGCTAAATCAAATCATTAAGCAGCTGATTTGCCTGCTAAAAATACGTGATGCCCAGGAGCAGCTTTAAGAATGTCGTTAAATGTCCAGAAAGCTCACTCTTGCATGTGGGAAAGAATGCTGTACTAGGTTAAGGATCAAAGATAATGGCTATGTTAATCGGAATAGAAGGGGAATTAAATCAGATATAAAAGCCAAAGCAATTATAACAAGTAAGTTTGAGTGCAATATATCAGAAATTAAGGGGACATTTAAAAGCAAGAGAACCCTAGTGAAAACCTCTGGATAGAATCAAGATTCATAAGGGCTTTTTCCTTTACTTCCCTACCTTGGGAGAAACAGGAATAGCAACAGTGGTGCTGATTCATTAGTACATGAAAAGGGTGAAAATTACAATATTCACACCAAAGAGGTAAAAGTGCTGAATAAATATTTCTGCTCTGGATAGGGGAAAAAGCTAGTTAAATATTCAGGTTGTATTACAGAGAGTAATTTTCATCCCAGCTGTAACACAGGAGGACATCAAGCACCAGTTATTAAGCTGCACTTATAGAACAGCAGGTCAGGATGCTTTCCACCTAAGGAGAAGTCCTGTCGTGTTCATAGTCTTTCACAGCCTAATGGGCATGACAGAAAAATCTGCAGAATGACTACGGCAGTAGTAAGAAATTAAAGGATAAAAGCATAGCAATCAGCATGTGTTTACAGAAAGCCAGTCTCATCTAGTTTGATACAGCTTTGGATGAAAGGATAACTCCAGTCAATAGCAGCAATAGCGCTGATGCACCAGGTTAAGATGTGCACAAGTGAATGCTGCTGCTGGTATGCAAATAGAATGTTTTCACACAACGAGAGTGTAAATCATTGCTGAATAGGTATGTTTCAAACAGAAACCTATCGACGCAGTCACTGGAGTTCCACACAAGCTACACAATCAATGGTCAGTAACCAAAGGAGCATTAAACTGAGAGCAAACCAGGTCACAGGCAGGGAGGACAGCATTGGAGGGACAAGTGACCAGCCCACACTGCCATATGGGCACCATGAAGGCTGAGTAGCTGGCATGGGGACCTCAGGCCCCAGCCAGAGGATGGGCCATCTGTTCAGTTTTGTAAACTGAGCCACCACAGAGCATCGTCATCTGCATGTGGGCTCTAACCATGACCCTGTGATCAAAGAGAGACAAGCAGGGGAACACTCTGTAGAGACAGAGATCCACCATCCTGGCTCATGCATTGCCCCAGCTGCTCTCCAGTACACCACATCCACCACATGGACAACATCCAACAGTCACGAAGGGCTTGGAGAGGAGCCACACAGAGGAAGGAATCATTTCCAAAACCTCAAAGTAGTATTCACAGAGCTCAATCTGTTCTGCTGATCAAAAGACATGATTATAAAGGCCTACAGTCATGTCTGCAAAGACATATTCAAGGAATAGAAATTCAGTAACAAACTCTGACAAAATACTGCACCTAGGACCTGAATCCAAACTAGAAGCCATGGCTGATTCGGTTTTATTTTTGAAAGGAAGAAATCTATCAAGGATTGTGTTAAACACTTTTCCTTCTTTACAGCCTGAGTGGAAGACAGTCATGGCTCCACAGCAAGCAGCCCATCCCCAGTGCAGACAATGTGGATCTGGGAGATGATGGGCAAAAGGCTGAACCTGGGAGCCTATTGCTAGTCTGAGTGCCAGAGAACACGGGCAAACTGCAACTTCACAATTCCTCCTCCTCGTTCAGCAAAGGGGAAGAAGATACAGAGCCTGCTGATAAACTAAGGCACATCTTAACCAGCAGCTAATGCCAGTGCAAATGATGTGATTTGAGGAACAGATGAGTGTGAAAATCTCAACAAAACTTTTATCTTGTTTAATTGCTGCCGCACATCTCCACGCAGGCAGGAGGATGCTCACAGAAACAGATGACATACTCAGTTCACTACTGACAAATGGATCCATTTTCAGTTTGCAGGTAGTAAAAGGCCTCCCTGGAAAAGCCTGCAGCTATTTAGGACAGACAAGGCAGTTAAAGATATCTCACAGCACCACTTCCTCACCACTTCTGCTGGTGTACTTAGCAATAAGGAACATTAAAAGGCATGATATTGACTGAAAGCACACGGCATCTGCAATACGTATTGCAGCACGTGGAGCGATGGGATAACTGGGGAGGAGCAGTGTGAGCAGCAGAGTTCACTTGGGAGAGGGCAGGGGGCAAGGCAGCTTGGGAAACACTGACGTATTGTCTTTCCATTACTAAAAATTACACTTTGTGAAATAAAGTTAGATCATTTTAAGAGGTTTACATAAGGACACCAAAAAACAAGTCCTTTTGCAAATGCTATTTGTTTAATGTCTCCTTCCCGTTTCTGTTTCCACTATGCATTAGGTTGTGAAAACGCAACATGCAATAAGACTAGTGCTCCCAGACAGAAGGGACCAGCCTCGACCCAAGTTAAATCTTCCAGCTGTTCCCAGCTCCTTCTCTTCTCTCCATCAGACAGGCTCATAGCAGTGCCTTAATTACTTGTTTAGGAAGGATGTGACATGTTCCAATTTAATACATTTAGCCCTTCTTACAGCAAATGTAGAATTAAGCCTCAGTATGCACTTGACAGATCTCTTAGCAACTAGGGTGCAATCAGCCAACAATGGATGATTCACAGTTTTAGCAAGAGTGTGCAGAACTGCCTGCCAAAAGTCTGAATAAACTCACATTGCTAGACACTATGGTAAAATGTACCCTGATCTCTTTTAAACTATTATATCATAGAGGAAAGTTAAACTGCATACATTCCAGCAGCTTGCCTGAGTCTGGAAATACAACTGAACTGCAACATCTCTATTTTATGATAACTGAGACTTTTTGCTGGTTATTTTCTCTTAATTAGGATAATGGTACCTTTCAAGGGAAGCTGCTGAAATCTATCAGTTTGTATAAATAAGGGATGACTTCTTCCGTTTCCGTTGCTCTGAAATGGGGAAGGAAGTCTGGAGGACACTAATGGGGGGAGTCTATCCAGACTCACATCAATTAAAAGATGGGCTTAATCCCAACCTACTGCTATGGGGCCCAGTGGCATTTAAAATATTTAGATATCTCTGCGCAATCTGTGAGTCAGAGGGAAATAGCAGGAAACAGCATGAGAGAGTGCAAATATACCCCCTAACACATTTCTATACTCTTCATCACCCTCCAAAGTCCAGTTGAAGGCCAGGCTGCCACAACAGACACAAGGTGGTTCGTATTTCTACAGCCAAACTTTCACCTTCATTGAGCAGTTTCACTTCAAGCTTCAGGTTTTGCTTCAGAACAATTTCCTCTCAGCTCTCCATATGGATATCTTCCTGCACAAAACCAGACTCTAGCAAATCCTTTATGAAATACTACTGAAAAATTAAAACTGGAAAAGCAGCGCTGGATTAGTCCGACACAGCAAGAGCACCGAGTGACAGAGAGGCACAAACTACTCCCAGTCAGCTACAACCTCGAATCGTGGCCACAGCTTTTCTTGTGGCACAATGGACACCAGAGTGAAACCCCTCATGAGTAACAGGGTCTGGTTCAAGGAGACAGGGGCAGCCTTCCCCCAGCACACCAGCCTCATCTTAATGTGATTACAGTGAAGAGCCCCTTTGGACCTCCAGCACTAGCTTCAGCTCTGAGGGTTTGAAAAGCTTTTCACTCCATGTTATAGTGATTTATCTATTGCATCTGCTCATATCTCACATTTTAGACTGGTTTTGATCATCTCTTCCAAGACATCCATTTTCACAGCAGAACTGACACAGTTGTCCTTTCTACTTTAACTGCCTCAAGCTGCTGCTCACTTGGTACCCAGGGGAACGAAGCCCCATTTAAAAATACATATCACCACCTTTTCAGTAGGTCTTGTCCTCCAGCTCTATCTGGGGACAACTCAGTGACACTTGGTGCTCCATCCGGGCCCCATGCAAGCACTCTGACCCTGCATGCCTCCCAGGAAAGAACACCATGGTCCTTACAGACAAGGTGCAGACCCAAGGCAACGAAGAGCTGCAGCATACTAAATCCATTTACCATTTCAGTGATGCATCCCAGCCATCAGCAGACTGGGGATCACTCCTGCTGCAGGCAGGAGCACTGCTCCGGCAACCTCAAGCAGGCGTTTTCCAGGTAAAGCAGATATCCTTGGCTAAATAAGTAGCTTGCTTTGGCATGGGAGCGCAGGGCACCCGAGTGGGTTGGCAGACTTTCCCTCTGAAAAGAGGGCTGTGGTCAGGGAAAGGAATTTGAACACATTGAGCTCCATGCTGTTTTAATACTAGGATAGTCACAGGTTTCCGCTCGTATGAGCTGACAACCCTTCAAAGCAAAAAGGGCGGCAGCAGGGGAGGTGCAGAGAGCGTTGGGAAGATGCATTAAGTGCAAAAATAGCACAGTTGAGTTTCTGTAAATGCACAAAGACAAAAGTTAGGCAGGTAAAGAGAGGAGTGGGTTCAAAGTAGGTGCTCCTACATCTACTGCTTTTGTAAAGAGAAGCTTCCTATTGAAAACACTCAATAGACAAAACAGGGCTTAAGAAATTTTTCCATCTATTTCCATAAGGATTAGATCAAAGAGCTGAAAGAATGTGAGCAGCAGGGCTGCAGGGAGCTGGGGTACAGGCGCCTTGGCCAGGGAGGGAGCCATGGGTGGGAGGGGGATCTGGTGGTTGACTTCAATCCAGCAGCAACGTGTGATCTGTGCCATGTACTACCAGCATCATCACATTCCACCAGCTAAAAAAGGGCTGTTATATCTAGAAACAAAACACACCGGGGACTGATTTTGCCTCTGCTCTGAGCAAGCTATCCTGTGTCTGGATGGGGGCAGATGTGATGTCATTTTTCCACCCCCAAGTTGCTCTGCTGCAGCTCTTTTGGGAGCTCAACTACTGGCTCAGCCACAGAGTATGTGTGGTGGTATTTCTGCTTTGGGGAACTTGATGTTACTCAGTGGCTGACGTGAATCCCGGCTTTGTACGAGGCAGCAGAGCAGAATTCCCTCGCTCCCTGTTTTACCCTATAAGGGCATTCCATGTTGGTGCTGCAAACCTGTGCCTTCACACAGATTTTCTACAGCTGCTGCAGCACGGCAAAGCCAAGCCCGAGTTTGGATTCCTGCGTGTTGTGATAATCAGCTGGGGTTCGGAAAACCCTTCAAAAAATCTAATGTTCTGGCAACTTAATAAAGCCTCTTAACAAAACAACAGTTCAACATCTGGAACAAAAATACTCTGAAGAAGTCCAAGACCAACACAGCACAGAACATTCCTCCCCCATAACCATTACTGTATAGCACTTCCTTGTCCCCAGCTCAGTCAAACTGGATCGTTTGCATCAAGATGCTGAAGCATACTGGAAGTCATGCAGGAAGGTGGGGAGATAAAGAGCTATTCATACACTTGAACTTGTCTTAATTTTCTGGGGTTTGTTTATTTTTATTCCTGTCCCATGGATTTCCTTGTCTTTTAATGCATCTTAATCTTCATCAATATTTAACTCTGCAGTAGAAATACTGCATACTTTGTTTTCCCATTTAACTTGAAAGTAGAGGAGGAGGGGGGGGAAAATCCCACATGCATGGGAAGAAAATCAGCCAGTTCTAAAGGGAACTACTTTTCCTTTTAACATGAGATGTCCTGGAATAGGACATCTTGTGTTCTGGCATAGAGTCAGGGAGAAGGATGAAAGAGAAAGGTGATCAGTAAGAACACCATGCTATTTCAGAGACTGAGCCAGGGTCATAATTTAGGATGCTTCTTCCTACCTGTGGAAGGAAGTAGTAGGAAGACCTACAATGGACTTAACTCTCAGCAGACATTGCAGTTCCCTGCAGCACCATTCACAATCAACAAGCAACCATATAATTACCTACACTACGGATATATACACTCACATCTACACACATACATAAACATATACGAGATCCAGCTGGGGATGGCAATGCTTAGTAAACTTCTGAAAGCTAAGGGACCTCTGCCATAACGTACCGTATATCCTGGAACGGCAATTTCCTACCTCACAGAACAGACTGCTCCCCAAGGTCTGCCCAGGACAGAGCAGAACCAATATAACCCTGTGCTGGCAGAGATGCTCCATATGACACTTACCTGGCTCACTGTACCACACCAGAGCCTTCAACAGAGACACTCTATTTTTGTGTCCCCCTTGTCTCTTACTGAACCTCTAAGCTCAGGTCATGTCCTGAAAAGTCTCAGCTTTCCACCTCCCCACTCTGACGAACAGAACAGCACTTGTGCCTGGGACACCAGCAGTCTTCATGCATCTGTTTAGAAACAAGACTAAGAAAATCTCAGTTAAAAAGTGGAGGGTTAAGCTTTCCAACACACCATTTTCAGTATTGTACATGGGCTTCCCTTGGAAAAAAAAAAAGAAAAGAAAAGAAAAGAGTTGCTATGTTTGAACATCTGCTCTCTATCAGAGTTACTGGGACTCATGCTAGAGCAAATCAGACCCCGGATACCAACTTCTGTAGCATTAAAAACAACATGGGGCTACCTGCAACACTGTCACCTGCCAGTCTCCAATACGCTAAGGCCCCTGAAGAACCTGTGCACACTCTCAGCTCAGCCAGAGATGACAGGTCCAAGAGAGCTGCTCTAGACCTCGGATCCAGCAGGAAGCAAATGCAAACCCAGAATGCATTTCTATTTCCATGTATTGAATGGATGGTTTGTACATTTTAATCCCAGTGCATCAAGCTCTCCTGCAAAGGAGACCTGGACTCAGCAGAGTGCAAGAGCTCAGCACTTGTATCTTCCCTTCACATGGTTATTTCTAAGGAATTTCACTAATGTAACAGGACAGCAGAAACGGACTGTGTTGTATTCATGTTTGTGAATGTTTGGATGCACTCTGGCTCAGCAGAGGGGGGTGATGCCATGCAGAGCCCTGCTGTGCAGGAAGCCATCCAGACTACGGTGCCTCGGGACCCCTCTGGATTAAGTGCAAAAACAGACAAATCAACCTGACAAGTTCTGTGCACAGGTACACCTCCTGGAAATGTGGAACGACTGAGAAAACTAAAAAGGTCGGAGCCATGGAAGGCCCACATTACAGAACAGAGGTGTTATTGCATCTCCCCATTCCCTGAAATCTCGGTTCACATCAACAGACACGTGGTACACAAAATAACATCTTCCAGGTGCTCTTACAGAAATGAATGATTCCTTCCCACACCTCTGCAGCTCAGGTGGGTCATGATGTGCTGCGTACAGACACAAAGTGGTGCATCCCTGCCTAGCGGCTCAGCCAAGGGAAGATATGGGTGCTCCTTGGGGCTTTGCTTCTGGGTTCTCAGCACATGGCATGGCAGTGCCAGGGCCCAGCTATGCTTGAGCAAAGCTGGTGAGGATAAGCCAGGCCACCAGCCGGTGCCTGCAGCAGGCAGAGAACCAAACTGCCTCCAAACGCTCTGGAATCAAGTGAGAGCCACTAAACTCCTGCTAGAGAAGAACCTGCATGGGTTGTTTTGTTCCTTTAAACACAGAAGGCCCTACCCAATTAAGCAAAAAGCAAACCTGAACAGACGTGGAAAACTGGGACCAGAAGCAGTTGGTGTTAGTTTTTAGCAGGCGCCCCACAGAACAGTAGGTCTGATCAGTCATGCCAGACTTTTGGATGGCTTAGTTTTTCATTTAAGACTTTTCCTCTCAATCAGGGCAAACAGTATCAACAGGCACTTCAGGAGTACAAACAAGCTTTTTAAACGTAGCCTGGATTTTTTCCAGGCTCATGAGGCTTATAGTGAAATGTCCGTCTCCATGCAAGTTATTCCTCTTTTCAAATACAAATATGACCCAACAAATCTATTTCAAGCAGAACCAACGCTACCCTCCAAATAAAACCCAATACACAGCTCTTTATCCCTGCCTCAAGGCAGAAGTTGGATCTACAACTTAATGGCATGTGTGGATATTCCAGTGGCACTGCTGCACCATTTGGGGGGAACTGTATGAAGCATCTCTCCAGTGCAGACCTGACCGCCACTAAGGATCCTGGCACAAAAGGTTTTCACTGTGTCTGTGGAAGTGATCGCTGAAGAGCAGCTACTTGAGAAGCTATTCCTTCCCTATACAACACAGCTGTGATACAGCAACAAAAACTAAGCCAAGCAGCTGGGGTAAAACCAGTGCTCCCATCTCAAGCTCAGGACATCCTTCATGGATTTCCATTCTCCATCTTCTGTGTTGCTGTTCCTTCATTCCCTAGTGAGGACGGTGCAACTGCAAACCATAGAAGCTCTGCAAAAGCCTGCATGAATCCATCGTCTATCTTTCGCGCTGTCTACAATAAACCTTCTTAGAGGGCAGCAGAGGACAGCGAGAGGTCTACCTTGCTACCCACAGGCAGGGTAAGTGAACCCCACAGATGCACACCTACCAATTCTCCAGGGCTGCAAAGCCCCCAGACACACATGTAACCTATTCTAACACTTCACTATCCCTCCCCTTTTCCTTCAGTATCAAAACTGTATCCTGCTTGCTGCATTTTAATTCCACAACTTCTTACCCCCTCTCTCATAGCTAATCCCTCCCTTTCGGCAGCTGGCTGCCCAGGGGACACTTCTGCCTTTTCACTGTTACACTATACAGAATGTAATGAATCTTTAATTAAATGGGCTTGATGATGAAAGTCATTCAAACTGGGCTTCATCAGCAAGACAAAACCCCAGCTGTCTTTCCTAAAGGATATAATTTTGTCCTTTATAAATTTAAAATATTTTTATTTTAAGCTGTATATTTAAAATATATCCTTTACATTATAAAGGCTGTCATGAAGCACAGTTTTAAATACCTGGAATTCCAATTTCAGCACTATAGAACAACAGTTTGCATTTGTTAGGTAAGTAGGGTACAGCTGAAAGAGAAAAATCTCTAAGATCTTAAGCAATCAGGCACAGTTTAAGCCATGCAGCTTTTATGGCAATTCCTTCCTAAACCAGGACCTTCTAATAGTCCAACAGGGTTAATGCAAGCACTAATAAGAGCACAACTGGTTTCACAGGGACTGTCATTTGCACATCCGAATTACAGAAGATCAGTGCAAGGGCTCTGGAAAAGGCGCCTCTGAGAAGCTTACTGTAGCTCAAGGGAAATGGAGTAAATAAAGCACACATCATCAGCACATCTTCAACGTGCTTCTCATCCCCTTCGGATAAGAACAACATTGGGAGCTTCTCTTGTTTAATCTGTACAAGAGGATTGATGCGCTCTGCACTGAATGGCTCTTCACATTGACTTCAGTGGGAATAAGCTACCCTGGATTTCGGAAGAAGAAAGCGTTAACAGAAAGTTAATGAGGTACAAACCAGGTTATGAATGGACCAAAGAAAAAATGCTCCTAAAGCTATTTCCTGCCCTGCTGTGATTGAATATATGCCTTTTAAGGCCTCACCTCCCCTCTTCTCCCCCCCTTTCTTAGGCAATGCTTTATTGTGCCCCAAGACTTTCTCCACTTTTCTAATCAGTTTCCATTATGTCCTTTTCCTTTAAAGTCTCCCACTGTTACAGCTCCACCAGGAGCAATAATGCTGAAAACGGCAGCATAGACTGGTTACAGACTTTTAAATAGTCTTGAAATAGAGCCAAGGTGGAATAAGTCTACTGGACAGGGGAGTTAAAGCACTAGGGCTCTGACTGCAGCGCCTGCATCCCTGCTCCTGCCAAGGCAGCTCTGCACACGACAACATGGAAAGTTTTAGAGCAGAGCCTTGCCTAGGGCAAGAAAAACTCCTGACCTATAGCTTTTAAGAAGGATGTTATGAACAGCTGGATTTGGACCCTTTCAAACCAGAGGCAGACCCAAAGGCACAGCACCACATTGCAGCAGACAAGTGCTCAACAGAGAGTCTTTCCTATTACTCCTCCCCTAGAAGGAGGGTGATGCACATTTGCTTCATGTACTCACTTCTTGCTTTTATGTTCAAAGCAGAAAATCACCGCCATGCCTCACACATACATTCTGCTATCACATCCATTAAACTATTTTACCTCATTAATTAATGAGCATTTTACTTCAAATACTTCCCTCTCCAGCACATTCCCACCTCTCCAGCTCACACTCACAACCGGTAAGGCTCAGAGCTGGCCGGCAATCTCATGAGACAGGCTCTCACAAGAATTTCCTGCTTCTGGTTCAGCCAGACATACTGCAACAACAGACGCTCTCGCAGTAGTTTGGCACCTCCACTCCTTGTTCAGGCCAAGGCCCAGGAATGCAAGTGAAAAAAGCCCACTTCTTAATTTCTAGCATTTTAAAATAGCTCTTCCCTCTGCTGCCGTGGGTGTCTGCTTGGCTTCCATGCTAAAAGACTGCTTCCACTGAGATTAACTGGATTTGGAAAGTACAGTGCTGAAGGCTCCACCAAAAAACTCGCTTGGTAAGCCACCACAGTAAGGCATTGGAGCAGTTTACTCCAGAGAAGCAAGTGTTATGGGAAGAACAAACAACTGATCCTTTAAGTACACTGAATTAGGTTTTCTGTGAGTCCCAAGGTACTTCCAGCAAGCATTTCTAT
This sequence comes from Forpus xanthops, assembly GCA_032466535.1. NCBI lineage: Eukaryota > Metazoa > Chordata > Aves > Psittaciformes > Psittacidae > Forpus > Forpus xanthops. Next base: position 82,368 of record JASSUY010032107.1, read on the forward strand.
CAAGGCAATCTAGCTGGTGAAAACTCCACACAGGAAACTCAGGCAAGACCCAAGTTCTTCCAGGTATATTCCTAAGAGCGCAATTCATGGTGGATAAAGTATTTCCATGTTTTCTGGTCTCACTGACTGAGCTACATGCAAGCCTGCTGATCTGGACCATTTCTCAGTATGACTAATGTCTCACAGCAAATACTTCAGATACTTGTAGGATGCTACAGCTCACACCTGTGCTTCATCATAGGGAGCTTCTTTCTAGGCATCATTTCTGGGTCAACACAATTCCCACTGACAGATCAACATGGGAGAAAGCCTTGCTGGAAATTCAGGATTTAGGCCACATAGAGATGCACTCAGACAATTAACCTATTCTCATGCCAGGTCTCACCTGAACACATGCCCATGCCACTGGCACAAAGGAGCATAGGAGCATGCTGGACACTGGAGAGTCCTAGCTCCTTTCAAGAGCAGTGACCCTCACAACTTGTTCTAGCTGTTCACTGAAATGCAGCCTCCTACAGCCTATGCTGATACAGCAGCAGCTCTAGCTCAAGATACTTTCAAAGTCACCTTTCTACCTCCTGCATGCAATGGCACAATCCTGCCTTATGCTTGGCCTTCTTACAGCACCAAAACAGGGGAAGTGGGGGCAAGAACACCTTTTGTGAAGAACAAACCCCTCACTCCCAGCATACAGGCAGCTCAATTTTCAAGGACGAGTTTAAAACAGAAGCCCAAACTTCTCAGTACAAGTGCCCATAGCTGCATTTGGCTCCTAGACCACCAAACCTGGGCTCAGGAAGAAAACCTGCACTTCCCATTCAGGGCTTTGGCCAGGGGTCAGAGGACACATACCACAGTGCAAGGCATGTTAAAACAGTTTAAGAAGATTCTGCTGCTGGTCTCATCTACAGGAGCTATCACCTATACTGGTGTCAGTGCAGGGATGGGGTTAATACCTTGCACCAGACAGGGTATGCATGACAAGGAAAGCTGGCACTGACAAAGCCACCTCCACATCCTCTATTCCTCTGGAGAGCCTTCCCAACAAGTTAAATGAATGCATTTGCTTTCTACTAGGCAGAAAGGGGTAAACCTACAGAAAATCTCATTACTAGAGCAGTCAATGGATATGGGAGGCTTGTCAGATGCTTTATGAATCAGCAGCGAAGAGAGAGCTTTCCCAGCCCTTCAGGAGCATGTAAAAAGCAAGGCATGAAGATTAAGTGTTCTTTCAATATCCACGCTCCACATGGACTTAGCTTGTTCTTAAAACTCATTGCAGGATATATTTAATATTGCTAACTATATTCATAAAATATATTGCTGTATTTAATACTATGCATGCAAGTTTTATTGTGCTATTAGCCCCACACTTCCACAGGCACCACACTACAGTCTAAAATCTCCTAGTCAGTATTAAAGCATAAGAAACACTTTTAAACTGAAGTCATATCATCTTGATGAACATTACATTATGTCAGACTTTCCACTATTGAAAAACATGACCGTGAGATCAGCTTAGGGAGATGCAGCCCATTCCATGTGTTTAAATATTTAACATGACTGTCAATATGTATTCCATAAGGATAATAAAATTAAAATGGGTTTTCAACACTTCTCATATAGCTCCCAAGAAATTCAGTTTATTACCACCATAGCGCTTCATGGCAGATGTAGGCATGTGGTGAATCTGCTTTCAGGAATGCAAACCAGGGCATTATTTTTAGACATAGTCCCTGGATTTATACATCTGAATAAGACCTTACACACTGTTTTATTAGCAGTCCCTTGTTTACATTCCACCCTGGAGAAATACAAACCTGTTTCTTACAACGTGTTAGGAATACTGCTGCTCTTTGGAGGGCTGCTAGGCATCTAGGAGCTCCCATTGGGCTTCTGGTTGCGTGCAGCAATCTTGTAAAGAGGCTAAGGAAACTAAGCAAAGTGGAAACTAGGTTAAAATCTGAGAAGCCTGGCGCAGAATTACAAGCAGTGCCTTTAGTCCTTAAGACGAAGTGCAGACAGAGCACATTTCAACTGCACAAAAGCTTTTGGTGGTTTCTGGTGGCTGCTGACATCTTGTGCCAAGGTTACCCCCTAAGGATGGAGAAATGAGAACGATAAAGCCATGCTTGGGAAATATCAATGCCAGGACATGAAACAGCAAGTCCCGGGAGAGACAGGACACACTTGCAGCCAGTGGAGGGAACAGTCACTGGAGTATTTCCCCACTGATACCACAAACCCAGCTGCCTTTGTCAGAGCCCTGGATTGCAGTCACCCTTCTTTGTACTAGTTTCACCTCTCCTGGCATTTACCTCTTCTACTCCCCAGTCATCTTTCATGGTAAGGACACAAGTCATAGCAATCAAGGCAGCAGGGGAATCACGGCTCCAGCCACGGCTCAGGCAAACACATTGGGAATGTTACTGCAGCCAGATGTGGCACAAGAGCCCTCCTTCCCTGCCCAGCAGGATGTAACACCTACCCATCCAGACACCGATGGGCTGTTTGATCAGGGCATCACTGATGCCATGGGGCCACACCAGGCTTCCATGCAGAGGGCTGATGGCTGGGAAGACTTTTGGAAACATGGCCACCAAAGAGTGCTTAATATCCAACCCTGGCCAAGCCATTTCTAGTCCTGTTCCTCTAAAAGCTCTCCAGCCAGCCCTGTGTGATGCACAGCTGGTTTGATGGTCTTCTGTCATAAATAGCTTTCATGCTGCTCATTACCTCAGATAACATGGATGCCACTCCTGGCAGCCTGCCATTCAACTCACCCAAAATCACTCCGGCTTCTGCCTTCTGCAGTTTAAACAAGATCAGTAGTTCCACTTCACAAGTTCTTAGTGATTCAATTAGCTGTTAAGCAGGGACATAGGGACAGAAAAGAGAAAGGAGTGGTGCCTTTTCCAAAAGACCCCTTGCACTCTGAAAATGAGCTATTTTCTATCACCAATGCTGGTATATTCCGGCTCAATCAATCTCCATCAGGCTATTCAGGAAAAGCCTGTCCATCACTTCCACAGCACAAACTGGCACGTTACCAGCTGCCAACAACTGTCCCAAAACACAGACACCAGGGCCATGGGAGTCTGCCCTTCCCCTGGCACCATTCTGCAAAGGCTCTTCTAGGACACTTTATTCCATAACATTAAGCCTGGCTCTCAATATACCAAACCACTGTATGCCAAGTATTCATTGCTAGGCCTTTCTATGAATAATCTTGCAAAGCTTGGATGGCAATATGTTTTCACAGCTGATGTGGAAAAGCTAGAAAAAACATTTCCCAAGGAGAAATCTCTGCTTTACAAAGTGTGCACTGTTTCTTAGGGTCAATCTGACTTGCTAAAGGGCAGGGTGGGGGGATGCTTTTATAACATTGACATGAAATACCTCTGTCTGTCTTAATGGTGGAATCCTTCTTTTTTCTGCCAACTAAGACAGATTCACTGAGGCAGAGAAGAAAAAAATAAACCAGTATCTGACTTCAGTGCACCTATATCTCATGCTAGTGATGGCCCATCTTATGCTATCAGACATCTTGATAAAGCCTGAACACAGGTTTCCCTTGCCAGGTGGAATGGAAACACCAAGATCTCCACAAGGCTTTTTTGGGCAACTCAAACTTCAGGATCAGAGCAAGTGACTCATAATGAGCACACTAAAGAGCTATCAGAATTATAGCTTATTTAAAACTCATGAACAGGTTAAGTGGCTCTAAGAGACCTGTATATGCAAGCAGCCTGACTACAACGGCAGTCAGTACTGGCAGCTTAAGAGCAACAAAGTGGACTAGTATAGAGTGCTGCTGTCACCAGTGTATTTTCCCCAGCTTATTGTAAGAGGCAGTGTACATGTTTCCAAAGCCAGATATTGTGCATCTGCATCAAAGTGTTAAACAACTACTGATGGATCTCTCTTTCATTAGTTGATGCCCAGCTGTATTTTGGCCCCTGAAACATCCTGGCAATGAATCTGACAGTTCAGTTCTGCACTGCATGACAAAGTACTTCCTTCTGTTTGAATTTGCTGCCTGGTTGTTTCTCTGGATGTCATCAAGTTTCACACTATCATTCCCAAATCATTTTCTCTGCACCATTTGAGATATTGTAGAGCTCTTCTATTTCTCCACTCCCCAAAATAACTCTGAGCTGAAGGCATTTATCTAATTAGCACTGTTCCGTACAGCAGCAGTCCTATACTGCAGGAAAGTCTTCTCATCCACCTCCACCTTTTCCACTTACACTGCATTTCCAGATTGGGCAACCAGAACCTCACACAGCATTTCAGGCCCAGATGAATAATCAGTAAAAAGGGCCTTTCAGCAGTAATGGAAGAATACAGCATTTAGGAGTTCTGGAAATAATCACCTAGAAGAGGCTGCCCTAACCCAGAGCCCTGTGGCCAAGGCAAGCTGGTTGTTCTACAGTGTTACAATAAGGTCACATCCCAGCCCAGAGAATTAGCAAACACTTGCCTTAAGGGTCATAAGAGATTGCTGCACAGGCACTAGTATTTCCCTCAGAGGCTTATAACAGATACCAAGCCATGAAGTACTGCGTTAAACTTAAGTGAATACCTAATGACTAGCAATAGCCACACCACCTCTTCTCTGTACAGTCTTGGAAGAACATTAAATACTTGACATTCATCACTTTTACTGTTCTAAGCACAGTGATGACAGGCATACACAGCTATCTGGATAGGTGAAACTCTGCAAAGTACTTGCACTGTTTGCAAAATTAACTCTGTAGGGCTGGTAAATTACTTTCACCTTTACAGAGAGGCATGGTCTGAAGTTTACTGCTAAACGCACAAAGGATTTTAAAACACACAGCATGCTATTTCTGGAGAACAGGCCAAAAACTATCTCTAAAATGCTTGTCTTCCTAGCTTGGGTTTGCATGGAGATTACTATTTCCATTGCCACTAGTCTCTGCCTCAAAAGACATCAACCACACTTTAGGGCAGAAACGTATGCACAAGCATTCTGCTTATTCTGTAGGACTGCCCTTTCTATGAGGTATGGGATTCAGCTTCCCCGACAGCTCTTACATTAAGCCTTAGAAAAAGAACAGAGAAATGCAAAATCAATTGCAACACTGCCAATAGCATCCAATTATGTGGCAGCCTTCTTTCAGCTTGCTTCTGTGGCCAGCTGGGACTGAGATGAGACAGATGATTTCATCTTGCCAGAGAACTTTGGTTGGCACCCAGAGCCAGAAATGGATAGCCAGTTCCTATGTTATTAACATACATAAACCTTCCAGAAACAAGTTATCACAGTTATTTTTTAAAGACAGTGCCAAAAACTGAGTCTCTACTGAAATGAAAAGGAATTCTCCAAGTCTTGAGCAAGCTATTTCATAAGTACTTGTTTGGTTTTATTTTTTACTCAAAATGACGTAAAACTGGTAGATTACAGTGCCGTCAACTGACTTGTATGTGATCAGTGGCCTCAGATGACTGCAAAACCCATCTCAGGTACATCTCAGTCATAAAACACGTCATTTAATTTTTCCTGAAGGAAAAAGCCTGTCTACAGCTAGAGCAGAGACTCACGTTCTTAAATTAGCACCAAAGAAATCCCACTGGTTTTATATAAAGTATTAGGAGTTATACATAATATAATTAGGACCCTCAAATTGAAGGATGCTTGGCAAGACGCAGCATTAGGGCAACAAGTAAACCCAATAAACTTGGTATCAGAATATGGAAAGTACTACCCTTATAAAGCCAATTGCTAGTAGGTCCTGCAAAGATTAAGGACTATCTACCCGACTGGCTTATACGTATAGCTACACAAAGCGCAGAGGTGTGGCCTGCCACTGGGGATGCCATCCCAGCTCCTGTTCTTCCTATGGAAAGTACAATACAGCCCAGCAGCACTATAGCTTGGGCTCTGCATAGGAGCACGGTGGGCAGGACATGTCAGGACCCTGGCTTGGGGGACCAGTACATAGGGGCTATGGGAGGCCAACCTGGAGGCACGGAAGGCAAGGGAGCAGCCCAAATGGGGAGACATGGAACTGGAGGAGACTTTGCAAGTGGAAGAGGGAAAAATAAGATATATGCTTCTGTGTGCGTCCTAGTACAATGCTGTGAGCAGCTGCTGTCTGTGCCATCAGTACAGCACGGGAAACCTCAAAGGGGACTAAACCCTCCATACCACAGCATCTCAGAAGCCAACAGCCAGAAACAAAGCACACAGCTCTTCTGCATCACAATGCTCTGCTCCACCACCCTCCTGAGATGCTGTCAGACCCCACAATTAGCAAGACAGCACTGCAGTCTACATACCAACCTTCTCTTCTTAGCATAGGGAGCTGCAGGCTTGTACAAAGCATAGGATTTAAAAAATGCAAATGCAAAAGCCATCAGGAAACCTACACTGGGGATGTTACAAACCCACTTTTGGATCTCAAATCCAAAATTCTAGCAGTGACTGTGGTTAACTAGTGTCTACAAAGCTTTTAAGTGAGGCTGCTACTGAAGACTTAGGTTCAATTTGAAAGCCGGAGCAGAGACCTCTCGGAGAAGGAGCAGGGAAACTCCAAGCCATAAGTGCCAGAGCAGCTGAAAAGGCTCTTTGCACTTTCTTGAGGAAATGCTTAAGGTTATTTAGAGTCTTTAACCACTTAGCATTTGCACTGAACCATGAGCCCACCAAGGGCTATTTATCACAGCTAACAGAACAGTGATTAACAAGGCACAAAAGCCAACATCAGGCTTGCACAATAATAATCAGTGTCCACAGGAGATTAAAAACACAGCATTTAATTTGGGTTCTGCCTGCTTTTTAAATCTTCTGGTCAGCAAATTGGATATCCCTGAGAAACTTCACACCACAATTTAATAACGAAGTCTAAATATTGCCTCTGCTAGAAAAGCATGAAATCCAAGTTGCTCCTAGACTGTCTTTAAAGATTGTTTTGCAGTTCTACAGATAGAAACCAATTACAATGAATGCAGTCCACTTATATTGATCTGACTAGAAGCTACTTCCTAACATTTTCATTAAAATTATGATCACAGAAGCAAAATTGAAAATGGAGAAGATACAGCTCTTGGCATAACCAATTCACCCAAAGCAGAGTCCTATTAATGGAGGGTCAGAGCTACATTAACAGTGAACTTCAAGACCAAAAAAACACCTACCAAAACCATAAGGCAGCACTTGAACTGCAAAACAGGTGGAAGGCAGAGCCACTGAAAGAAATCAAACTGCTTCAGGAGGCCAAAGCATCCTTCCTCATGTCTACCAATGCTACCATTACATAGGCTCCTGATGTAAGTCTACCTGAAAATGTCCAAATGATTGTGAGGTGTTTTTTAAGACTTCTCAATACTGTTGAAGAGCAAGCTTAAGTACTTTTTGAGGAGCTTTTCTCCTCTATTGTATGCTTTTTAGTTAATTTATATGCCAATACAAAAACACTGAAAATGAAAGCCAATGAAATGTATTATAGAAAACACTGATGCAGATTCTGACAAGAGTTACTTAGCTACCCGTGATGAGCATTCCCTGTTTTGCTCCCGCAGAAAGCCTCCAAGTGGCACACACTTTGTAGAAGATCATTACACCTGGTTCTGCAAAAACACAATTGAAACCCACGTTAGAACTCTGTTATACATCTTATCCGATGTCTGGCTGGTATTTCTCAACCTGTTTTCAGCATAACCAAGAACACCACAGACAATACCTTGCATGCTTTCATTCGAATCGTGAGGTTAGACTGAGAGGATGGCGAAAAGGATAGGCTAAAGGAGCATGTATATGGCACAGTGTATAACAGGGAACATAACACAATCAGGCAAGAAGGCGGAAAGTACTTAGTGCCATTGTTAATTTTTGCCAATCTTCACAAAGTTTTTGCTCATGTTTACCCACCCACTATTTAAGCCCAAATGACGACACAGTATTAACCTCTGTGCTTTATCATGAGCTTTCTAGGCAGGACACCAAAGTCAGAGGGTAAAGCACAATAAGGACATGCAGAGGGGTCAGTGTAAATGTACAAGACCAATACAATTTGTTGTAACGGTTTTAAGAGCTATGAATTATTTAAAGTGGTAAAAAACCGTGCAACCTCTTGCTCCTCTAGTGATCAGTAAGTGTTAATTCTCCATGGAAATAAGATGTTTGCCAATTGTCCCCAGTGTGCCTTGGGAGAACGGGAAACAAGAATACTCTTTGGTGGAAGTTTCTTCTTGATAACAGAGGAAGAAACTGCATTGATCTCTCCTGAAGCAGTTCCTGAATCTTCCCCAGCACCAGCTATTCTCCCTTCCTTATGCAGCAGCAGAGGCCAGATCACTGTGGGTGCATTTTGCTGAGCTTTTGGGTTTCCATCTATCTGCATAAGCACAAAAGTGATGGAAACACTGTTTTGTGCTATCCCAAGCACATAAAGATAACTTAGACAACAAGAGCAATGTGCTGATGAGGGCTCTTCTCAGCAACTAACTCTGTTGTGTTCAGAAGGCCATGTGAAGAGTTTATACTAGAGGAATACACAATTGAGAAAACACTGTTGGAACAAAAGCTGCTGGACCTGGCAATCTTATCAGTGATCACAACATTTCCATTGGAGTTAGTCAACTTGAGCATCAAGCATACTGGTGACTGCACGCAGCTCAATAGAACACCAGCTTATCCACATTAGCAATCTACCTCTGGACTACTTCAAAAGCCTTTAACCTTTCTGCCAAACCCAACGCTCGAGAAATTATGAATTTTAAAGTAAGTTCAAAAGTTGATAACACAGAAAGATAATACCTCGGACTAAGTCTGACTCTTACAAGCAAATCATTAAATGCATGACTAATTGTTCTACTTTACTAAAAAAAATACTGGGTTCTTTCCAAGTACTGACTGATCATGACCAAATTTAATCCAACTCTATTTTCTCCCCACAATAGCTTGGAGCAAGAACAGACAAAACCTCGGGTTTTATTTTGGTTTGTTCCAGACCATCAGTAAAAAAATCCAATCATACTGGAGGGGTAAGAAATAGTATCTACATAAACCCAAAAGCTCAATCAATACTATTGCAAACTACTGCAGAAACCTGCCTCCTCCATGCAGTTACAGTAATTGATGACAAGCCTTCTTAATAAAGAGTCTAGTCAGTGAAAGAACACGCTGCATCAGTTCTTCAATATTGCATTATGGGTTTTCAGTAGCATGAAACAGGGGAGATGAAGACAGCTCATGCATGTGGCAGACAGTTCATGAGGAAGCATAACACAGCTAAAACAGCACTGCTCCAGCTGTGCATTCAACCAGGCTGTTGTCCTTGGAAAGCATCTTGGCAGCCCCTGTGTGCCCTTCAACCTTCACTGTCTGATCAGCCTTCAGAGTATGACCTAAAGCATGCCTCGTGAGAGGTTTCCTGGGCACAATCCCTCCCTCTATTAATTCTCTGCAGAAATTGTACTCTACAACCCTGCTTCCCTCATCCGCTTCCTCCACTGCTCCTGCCCGCTCTGTACAGACATCCATTACGCAGTTGAGATCAGGAAGACAAGCCTGGCTGAGTCCTGCCTTACACGGAGGCTTAGGTCAGGAGTGCATGCTCAGGAGCTGGGCTTTACGTTAACTGGGTTAATCCAGGCATGAGCCAACTGTGCTGCTAAAATATTCATGGCTTTGCACTTACACATTACATAAAACGAGACTTCACTTTGAAAAGCTGGTGCTGTAGGTAGACTGCATCCACCTTCTTTCCCTCTGTTACCCAACAACCATGCAAGTGACAATGCACTGCAACAGCCTTGGTTTACTTTCATACCAGGCTGACAAAGTCGCTCAAGGTAGGAGTGCAGTTTTTCAGAGGCAGCACGAGAAAACTGGTTTCACAGAGCTTCATCCTGATTTTCTAGCAGCAGATCCATCTGACCAGAAGCAATCCAGATTTAATAGTGTCTGCTCTCTTGACAGTGAAGATTTCATGGCAGTTCAACTGACATATACCCGACTCCACGTACCCTAACATACAGTTACTTCCCCGCTTACAGAATAATTTACATTGGAAGGGACCTCAGGGTATTTCTAGGCCAACCTCCCACTCAAGGTAAGTTCAGCTATAAGAACTGAACAGGTTGCTCAGGGCTTTATCCGGCTGGGTCTTGAAAACATCCATGGATGCAGTTTCTCCAGACCCTTGTTCCTCCGCTTGGCTGTCCCCACTGAAAAAATTTCTTATACCATGTCTGTTGCCCCTTGCCCTCCTACCACACAACTGAAGAACCTGGTTCCATGCTCTTTGCAAGATGCAGCCTGTGAGTGCCAAGTAAAGATAATAATCACCTCCCTCGGTCTATTGGTCCTGCTCTCATTAATACAGCCCAGGATCCTATTGGCTTTCTTTGCCACAGGGATTCACTGTTAGCTCATGGCCACTGTGCTGCCCACCATACCTTACCCCAGGGTTTTTTCTGCAGCTCTCTCCCTCACCCATTCAGCCCCACTCAGGGGCTGAACTTCGCATTGGTCTCTGCTCAAGTCCACAAGATCCCATGGATCAGTCCCATCCTTCAGCCTGGACTTCATGGGTATGGCAGTTCACCCTTGTCCCCTTCATCCCTGTCTGGGGCAGTTCACAGCTTTATACAGATGCCTCCACCTCCAGTGAAGGTCACCAATAAAGCCATTTAACAGGGCAGATACTAGGACAGACCCCACAGCAACTTCACTTGCCACTAGACAACAGGAATTATCCCAATGGGGAATTCAAAGACTGAATATAAACCTCAGAGAAGGCTACTGATAGACACCCACCAGGATGAACAGGAGGGGCAGGGGCAGGCGCTGGACTCCCTCAGCTTGGGTGGCCACAGACTGCCTGCAGCTGGACAACCTGCAGCTGGTACCTCCAGAACCAGGGCAGCAAGTACAGAGAAGCTGCGGCTACAATAGGAAACACAATCTTAGGAAGCTACAAGAAACACTGCTGCTTCTTGGGGGGCTCCTTCTTACACCAAAGTCATCATAGGTGTTCACCAAGAAGCCTAAGACATGCACCAAGCCCTCCACCGTGGCATGTAGAGCTCTAGACAAAGTAGTCATGCGCATATTTCTGCTTTCTAAAGTCTTGACTGTCTTGCTGATTTCAAAATAACATCCTGGGCACTACTCAGACAAAGCAGACTCACAAGCTAAACTCAACTGATTTAGTTACCATGCTGGGGAGGAAAGGCTACCCCAGGAGATGCCTTGAAGTGGAGAGACAGGCATCATCCCCCACAAATGAGCACCTCTTCCCCTCTCTGCAAGACACTACTGTAATGATGCTCCCAGAAGAACAAATTGTAAATAATTAAGAACTACATGTTCAGACACGCACTACGCTGCTGTGCATTGTTATAGCTTTAAGAGGACACTTGTTCAATTATTTTTCCTTTTCTACTTCAGAAGACTCAGGGGAGGGATTTGCTCCATTATCCAAGAAAACTAACGAGGTTCAAATTACTCTTCAAATCTTTTTCTCTCCTCTTGATTCATGACTGTGCTTGGACAAGTCACCCATGGAAAGAAGTAAATCCACTCTCATAAAGGGCAAACTGCAAATGGCAGCAGGACTTTCAGCGCTATACACCAGTGAGCCATGGAAAGGACCAGCAAAAACTCGCTTGGACCCTGGCTGAGAAACAGCTGCTTCTGAGAGCAGCATGTGGCAAACACACTTTCCTCTGATGCCATCACCTCTAAGAGCACTCAGATGTGCTTCAAAGGGTAAACACACATGGTGCACACAAAGAAATGCACATGTACAGGATGCGTGCAGAATCGCAGACTGCTACACTGTTGGGCAAAGCCTTGTAATTGCTAAATGAAGGGCACTGTATCAAATATACCAAGAAGAGACACGCATTCATTGCACTCGATGGCCAAAAGCAACTACAGCTGTACTACAGCTTGTAGCCAAACAATGGCTCACAGGCATAGCATGCGCTTGTGGATCACAAGATGAGTTATGGTACCACACAGAAAATGGGAACTGGAAGAGGGTTATGTTAAAGCATGCTTACAAGGAAGGCAGATTGCCAGAGTAGTACTTTCACAGCTTCTGAGTAAGGTTTAATTTGCTACTTACAACTCATTGAGGAGATAACTGGGTGACACTTAAACGTATACACTGACTGAACTAGCTTATGAATGGGCTGAGCACGTTAAGGAAGCCCCAAGAAAATCCAAAGTAGGACTCCTGCAGCTGCGCATCCTTCACACCTTTCTCCACTGAGGCAGCCTGCATCCCCCACACATCCACACACCTCTCACCACGGGGCCTGCAGCGGCTGCCCAGGGAAGGCAACAGCGAATTCAAGGGCACTGATGCTAACGCCAAGTCCACCAAACCAAAAAACAGCTCTTGCGCACAGGCAAGGTACAATTGGCTCAGGTACCAGTAATGCACCGCCTGAACGCAGCTCACGTAATGAAAACGGGGCTTAGAGGGGCAGCGCTGCAGCAGGGACACACAAACCCGCACGGTCCACAGACGATCCATCCCCCAGGACCGAGCCAGCCGCCCCGCAGGAAGGATGAGTCACAGCTCACCGTCCACTTGTTCTTAGGAGCACAGCATCGCTCCCCGAGCAGCCCCAGCTCCGCCGGCCGGGACGGCAGCAGGAGCCCGGCGAGAGCCGCTGCCCGAGGCCCGCCGAGAACAGTCACTCCACCAGCGATAGCTGCCGCTGTTGCCCCCATACACCGTTCTCTCCGGGGCGGGCCCGGGGACACTCCCGACGGCGCGGCCGCCCCGACCCCACCTGCGCGGTGCGGGGACCGCTCCCCACCGTACCGGGCCATACCGGACCGCACCGTACCTCCTTCCTGCGGCTGGGCGCGCCCGGGCGGGTGACGAGCGCCGTCTCCTCGCACACCACGGCCACATCCTCCACGAAGACGCAGTCGGGGAGGTCCTCATCGGCCGGCAGCTCCAGCACCTGCAGCCCCAGCTTGCCCCGCAGGACACCCACGTACAACTGATGCTCCCGCTCCGCTCGGGCGAAGTCCACCTCGGGGCCCGCCGCTCTGCGCAGCGCCTGTCGGCACATCGACTCGGGCAGCGCCCGCACCACAGCGTGCGTGCAGCGC